>ML255563.1:68527-175515 GCA_005239495.1 Nicotiana undulata
TCACAGGATTTCGAGGTATTTGTCCAACGTCCAAAGCTTCTCTATTTCCCTTCCTTATTATGTTTTTAGCTCTTGATTCAGAGACTTATATTATAGTTTTAGCAGAGTTAGATTTAATTATTCTTAGATGCTCATGACTATTGACTCCAGTTCTGGGAGGATGTTTAGAGTTGTTAGGTTATTATTGGGGGCGTTAGACCTATATAAATTATTCTTTATTGAATTGCTGTTTATTTTGCATTATGAACTGTTAAATGAGAANACTTATAGAAACTATTTCTTTATTATGGTTGCTGTTTATTATTGCATTGTGAACTGTTAGAATAAGAACAAAAACATAGTAAAGTGATGGTCGGCTAGCCTAGTTCCACGATAGGCGCCATCACGACCTATTAGAAATTGGGGTCGTGACACCAAGATTTTCATCTTAAGCTTTAGCCAACATTTTTAACACGAGCACTTGTTAAGAACATAAGCTCGTACTTCTCCCAAGAATTCCAGTAAGTCATTCCACTGTAAGAACCAAGCATCCGACAACTGTATTTTACGTAATTCTTCTTGTTTGATATGTAATATTATTTTCTATGAAGAAGAGTTCTATTTTCGGTTCTGGTTCATATTGTACACAGTTAATTGGTTGATGCATTTCCTGTAAAAAAATTTATAAATGGCTAATCGAAATATTCAAGATAATAGACAGACATTTGGACAAGTGAGTTTTTTAGTTGCATATGTTGCTTGCTTAGTAGCTATTTGATTTTGGACTTACGCACCTGAAATGATCCCGTACAATCACATATGACATAAGACTTGAAAATGAATAAGTCAGTGATGAATTATTGAATCATTTATTCTCAACTGAACTTTGTCATAGTATTATAAGAATGACTCCTTCGGATTTTATCAGTCTACGTAAGATGTTGGTTAGAAAGGGTGATCTTAGACCAACGCTTCAAGCTACAATTGAAGAGCAAGTTGCCAAAACACTTTACGTGTTAGCACACAATACAACAAATCGCGAGTTAGCTTTTATCTTTCGACGATCTATGATTCGGTCAGTCCTCATTTCGATATTGTCATGCGAGTGATCTTGGGGTTATATGAAAAATTTATTTAAAAAACAGATGGCTCCCAAATTCCTATTGAAATTGCCGACGGCCAAAGAGTCTACCCATATTTTAAGGTGAACACCATTATAATTTTTATTAAGTTTTAGTAAATTAAGATTATTTGCATTTTAATTCATGACTATAATGTCAAGAATGTATTGGTGCAATTTATGGTACATATATGCACGTTAAAATTTCGCTAAGTGAATCACCTAGATATCGTGGAATTAAAGATTAGCTAGCACAAAATGTATTGGTTGCATGCACATTTGATTTAAAATTCACATATGTGCTGGATGGGAAGGGACAACATCTCACCCAAGAAACATGAAAGAAACTTTAAATAGACAAAACCCTCTAAAACTTCCATAAGGTAAATGTTATATGTATTTATCTAGGTAAATGTGATGAACAAATAATTGAAGTTTTTCTTTTTAATATTTACGAACAAATTACCTTTTTGATGATGTATTGATGTTGAGAAGTGGACTTATTATGCCATATAGGGGAGAGCGATATCATTTGAACGAGTATTCAAGAAATCCACCTCGAAATCCTTGTGAATTATTGTAAAGAACCGTAAAATTTCTAACTAAAAGTGATGCCCGGACAGGTCCCCATGTTGATATAATTGTAGAAATTCTTAAAACAGACCCCTTTGGAGTGAAAATAACCCAGGACTTAAAAGATAGAATTTTCCAGAATTGCGCGGATCTGCGGTCCACTACGTGATCGCAGATCTGCGGTCCACTACGTGATCGCAGATCATGTATGCGGACCGCATAGTGGTTGCATACCTGGACAGTTGCTGTCCATTTTGAGGACAACTATGCGGCCCATAATGCGATCACATTTCATGAGATGCGGGCCGCATAGTTGTCGCATTCATGTACCTGTATTTTTGCGGAGGGAGTTATGCGGCGCACTATGCGATCGCATAACAGGTATGCGGATCGCATAGCTGCCGCATACCTGGGTAGCCTGCTTCTCTTTTGGCCCAGCTGAGGGTCACTTATGCGACAGGTCTGCGGACCGCATAGCAGGAATGCAATCGCTTCCTGACCGCATACCTGCATCGGGGCTTCTAAGTTCTAATTTCAAAACCCGACCCCAGCTTAATAAAACACCCATCCCCTTCATTTTTAACGACTATCTGATTAAAATAGAGAGAAATGAGAGTGGGTTCTAGTGAGAGAAAGTCACCATCTCCACCAAATTTATCCTCCATCTCTACTCATGCCTGGAATTAATCGAGTAGTCGTCATCTTCTTCATCATAAGATGTAAGTTTCAATCCCATTTTCCCTTAATTCCCAGATTCTAGTTAAAATGGAACACACATAGGTTAGTTCTTGAATGTAAGAGTTAAAAACCTTGCATGCATGTGATTAATTTACCATAATCTAGTAAAGGGAAGTAGGTTAGAGTAATCTTCCTCAAAAAGGGGTTATGCGATCAAAAGGAACACATAGCGTTTAATAAAATGCCCACATGAGTCCAAGTCATATTCATGATTCCTAATCCTAGGTTTAAATGTGTCACATTGTAAATTAGAGTGAAAGCGCTAGAAGGTCCGGTGATTTGGGATAAAAATTTAAGGAGAAATTCCAATTCGAGGTATGTATGGCTAACTCTAATCTTCACAGGATAAACCCGTTGTGTTCACTTTTCGGGTATGACTCTCTTGTTGATTATCTATGGAATTTATGTGTTCTATGTGCCTAATTGAGGAATTATTGCTTCTATATTGTCCCATGCTGCTACCATGTTGTTATTTTATTTGAGTGTATAAATTGTGGTCATCATGTTCCCTTTTTACTACGTGTGTGATCCTATTATGTGATGGGTGTGAAACAAATGTGAAAAGATGGACTGATATGGAATACGAATAAAGATATGGTAATGACATGAAATATGAATCAAGAGGTTGAGTTGATATGAAACATGAATATATGAATTGGATTGTTATGGAATATGGATTAAAGGATGGATTGTTTTGAAATATGAATAAAAGGATTCTAATGATATGAAAGATGAATCAAAGAATGATATGTGTTGGGGATCAAAAAGTTTAAAACTGATGAAAGGTGAGGTTGTTGTCTCTAACTCGTGCACTCTTCCAACTTTTAGTAAATGGCACCCAAGAAGAGAGTTCGACTCGGCCTGGAGGCCAATTCCACCCCAAGTGTGGCCATAAATTCTTAATCTGATGGTGCGGGCAAGGACAATCCCCCGACTATGAATCTGCCTGACTCCTCCGTTCCTGGCCAGACTATTCCAATTCCTGTTCCAAGGGAGGGTGCTACGATCCCTCCCGCTGATTCCGTTGATGTTCCTGATCCAGCTTCATCTTTCGGTCCCGGTATTTCTGATGGGGACCTTAGGGGAGCTATTCAGATGTTGACACAGCTAGTGGTCTCCCAGGCCCAAAGATCCAATGTTGCCCCTTCGTCTTCTAGCAAGCAAGGGGATTCTTAAGGTTCCAAAGTCAACCGGTTTCTTTAGTTAGCCCCTCCAGAGTTCACAGGTACTGACCCAGAGGTTGTACAAGACCCTTCGAGTTATGAGGGCTACTGAGACAGAGGGGGTGGAGTTAGCTTCCTATCATTTGAAGGGAGCGGCGTATTCGTGGTTCGAGATGTGGGAGGATTCCCGTGGGGAGGGGAGCCCTCCGGCGAGATGGGATGAGTTTGTAGAGGCCTTCATGGATCATTTCTTGCCCACCGAGACTAGGGCAGCCCATGCTACAGAGTTTGAGGTCCTCAAGCAGGGCAACTAGAGTGCGTGGGAGTACCACACGGAGTTCGTGCGCCTGTCCAAATATGCTATTCACATGGTGCCGACTATGGAGGCCAGAGTTCGTCGGTTTGTTCAGGGCCTTGGCCCCTTGGTTGTTAATGAAGCTGCTACAACTGCTATGCATTCAAATATGAACTATGGGAAGATTGTGGGATTCGCCTAGGCTACAGAGGCTCGAAAATTGAAGATAAGAATGGAGAGAGAGAAAGTAGTAGTAGGGCCCGGTTAGCGGGCAACTCTGGGGTTTCTTTTGGAGGTGGGAGACCAGTCCTTGGGAGAGGGTCATCAGGACCATCCCAGTCTCATGCTCAGTCATCAGCTAGTGCCCCGCCACCAAGTCGTCACCATCATCATCAGCAGGGAGGTCACTTTGGGGCCAGTTCAGGCAGCAGGGGGTTCCATCAGCCAGGTTGTTTAGGTGGGAGATTCCAGCAGCAGCAGAGGGTCCCATGCCCCAAGTGTAAGAGGTTTCATACTAGGCCTTGTTATCTGGATCGGCCAGTATGCTATGGTTGTGGGGTGAGGGGTCACATTCAGAGAGACTGCCCTTCATTCCGCCAGGGAGCAGGTTGGGGTGCTACCCAACGATCCAGTTCTTCAGCTGCTATATCTTCAACATGCACACCAGCCCGAGGCCCTTCAACACCAGCAGGGCGTGGTGCATCTAGGGGTGGTGCACGAGGTCGGGGAGGACCCAGTCGGTTCTATTCTTTGAGTGGTCGACAGAGTGCAGAGGCTTCTCCAGATGTTGTCACAGGTATCCTGACTGTTCAATCTCATGATGATTATACTCTTATTGATCCCGGGTCTTCCTTATCATATGTCACTCCTTTTATTGCTTCGAGTTTTGGGATAGAACCCGAACAACTCCATGAGTCGTTCTCAATGTCGACTCCGGTTGGTGAATATATTACGGTCGCGTGAGTCTATAGGAATTGTGTTGTCACGGTGCGTGGTCGGGATACCACGACCGATCTTATTGAGCTAGGAATGGTAGATTTTGATGTAATTATGGGAATGGATTGGCTCTATTCGTGCTTTGCTAAACTCGACTGCCGGACCAGGATTATGAGGCTTGAGTTTCCTAATGAACCAGTTATTGAGTGGGAGGGAAACAATATCGTGCCAAAAGGTAGGTTTATTTCCTATCTTAAGGCCTCAAAGATGATCAGAAAAAGGGTGCATCTACCATTTAGTCCGGGTTGCGGACACCACTTCAGAGGTGCCTGCTCTCGAGTCTGTGCCTGTTGTGAATGAATTTCTTGAAGTATTTTCGGATGAGCTTCCTGGGATTTCACCAGATAGAGAGATCGATTTCGGGATTAATGTATTGCCAGATACGCAACCAATATCTATTCCACCCCACCGAATGGCGCCAACAGAATTGAGGGAGTTAAAGGAGAAATTGAAGGATCTTCTAGAGAAGGGTTTCATTAGGCCAAGTGTGTCGCCTTGGAGCGCACCAGTTTTGTTTGTCAGAAAAAAAGATAGGTCTCTGCGAATGTGTATTGATTATCGGTAGCTCAACAAGGTCACCACAAAAAATAAATACCCGTTGACGCGGATAGATGATTTGTTCGACCAATTGCAAGGTGCTAGGTGTTTGTCAAAGATTGATTTACGGTCCGGGTATCACCAATTAAAGATCAGGGAGCAGGATATTCCTAAGACAACCTTCAGGACTCGTTATGGGCACTTCGAATTCTTGGTAATGTCTTTTGGGCTGACCAACGCCCCAACAACTTTTATGGATCTTATGAATCGGGTCTTCAAGCCATTTCTTGACTCTTTAGTGATTGTTTTCATCGACGATATCCTTGTTTATTCGCGAAGTCAAGAAGATCATGCTAATCACCTCAGGGCAGTTTCTGCAAACTCTTCATCAGCACCAGTTGTATGCAAAGTTCTCAAAATGTGAGTTTTGGCTAGAATCAGTTACCTTTTTGGGCCATGTTGTTTCCAGGGAAGGGATTCAGGTTGATCCCCAGAAGATCACAGAGGTGAAGGGTTGGCCTAGACCAACGACCCCGTCAGAGATTCACAGTTTCTTGGGTTTAGACGGATATTATCGGAGGTTTGTGGAAGGATTCTCTACCCTCTCCTCCCCATTGACCAAGTTGACGCAGAAAACGGTTAAGTTCCAATGGTCTGATGCTTGTGAAAAGAGTTTCCAGGAATTGAAATCAAGATTGACTTCGGCGCTGGTGTTGACATTGCCAGAGGGTACAAAGGGGTTTGTGGTGTATTGTGATGCTTCAAGGGTTGGTTTGGGGTGTGTGTTGATGCAATGTGAGAAGGGTATAGCGTATGCTTCAAGTCAGCTCAAGAACCACGAAAGGAATTATCCAACGCATGATTTGGAGCTCGCAGCGGTTGTTTTTGCATTGAAAATCTGGAGGCATTATCTTTATGGGGTCCACGTGGACGTGTTCACAGACCACAAGAGTCTTCAGTACTTATTCTAACATAAGGAATTAAACTTGAGGCAGAGGAGATGGTTGGAATTGGTCAAAGATTATGATATGAATATTTTGTACCATCCAGGGAAGGTGAATGTGGTGGAAGACGCTCTTAGTCGGAAATCTATAGGTAGTTTGGCTCATTTAGAAGCAGGTCAGAGGCCTTTGGCTCGGGAGGTTTACCAGTTGTCCAGTTTGGGGGTTTGTCTTTTGGCCTCAGACGAAGGGAGTGTTGTGGTGCATATCGGAGCTAAATCTTCGCTTGTGGCGGAAGTCAAGGAAAAGAAATTCAATGATCCAGCATTGGCACAATTAAGAGAGGCAATTCTAAATCACAAGACCACAACATTTTCACTCGGAAATGGCGACGGTGTCTTGCGGTGTCAAGGAAGACTATATGTTCCGGAGGTGGATGATCTTCGGGAGAGAGTTATCGCAGAGGCTCAATATTCTAGATATTCTGTACACCCAGGTTCTACAAAAATGTATCACGTTCTCAAGGAGATTTATTGGTGGAATGGTATGAAGAGGGGTGTGGCGGACTTTGTGGCTAGGTGTCCGAACTGTCAGCAAGTGAAGGACGAGCATTAGAAGCCCAGTGGGTTGACGCAGCTTATGAAAATACCAATATGGAAATGGGATATGATCAATATGGACGTTGTGGTAGGGTTACCCCGCACTCCGCGTAAGTTCGACTCAATTTGGGTAATAGTGGATCGGCTCACGAAGTTAGCGCATTTCTTGCCGGTCAAGTCCACCGATACTGTAGAACAGTACGCTCAGTTGTATATCAAAGAAATAGTCAGGCTTCATGGCACTCCAGTTTCTATTATCTCGGATCGAGGGGGCCAGTTCATAGCTAACTTTTGGAAGAAATTTCAGCAAGGTTTGGGTACGCAGGTAAATCTCAGCACAGCCTTCCACCCGCAGACTGGTGGGCAAGTAGAGCGGACTATTCAGACGCTTGAAGACATGTTACGAGATTGTGTACTTGATTTTAAGGATAGCTGGGATGATCATTTTCCACTTATAGAGTTTTCTTACAACAAAAATTTCCATGCTAGTATTTAGATGGCCCCATTTGAGGCATTGTACGGAAGAAGGTGTAGATCTCCAATTGGATGGTTCGAGGTTGGTGAGGCGGAAATGCTAGGGCCGGATATTGTGCATCAGTCTATGGAGAAGGTTAGAATGATAAAAGAGAGGTTGAAAACTGCTCAGAGTCGTCAGAAATCTTATTCGGACGTTCGTCGCGGGGATTTGGAGTTTCAAGTAGATGATTGGTTATTCTTGAAGGTATCTCCTCTGAAGGGAGTCATGCGGTTTGTAAAGAAGGGTAAATTAATCCCAAGGTATGTCGGGCCGTATAGGATCACTAAGAGGATAGGACATGTGGCGTATAGGCTGGAGTTGCCTCATGAAATGTCATTGGAGCACTCGGTGTTTCATGTGTCCATGTTAAAGAAGGTGATTGGAGATCCATCTGTCATTGTGCCGGTTGAGACCGTTGAAGTTAACGAAGAATTGTCATATAAAGAGGTTCCGGTTGCTATTCTCGATAGGCAAGTTCGTAAGTTGAGAAACAAGGAGATTGCTTCGGTTAAAGTGTTATGGAGGAATCATCAAGTCGAGGAAGCCACATGGGAAGCGGAAAATGAAATGAAAGAGAAATACCCTCGTTTGTTTGAATAAGTCAGGTAGTTGTTTGTGAAAGTGGTCATCTCTAAGTTTTGTGTCATATCTTGTGTAAAACCACCCACTCCCCTAATCCCACTTCTCTTATGACTTATCAACTTTGTGCCATATTTGTATGTATTGTGTTAGTTGAATTATGTGCAATTCATTGAAATAACTGAATTATGTGCCATTAGTTGTGTTAACTGAACTATGTGGGACTTGTTGAATTGCATTTCAGGGGCTCTCTGGCAGGTGGATAGACCTATTTACAAAGGAAACTCTGGCGAAATTTTAAGAAATTATCGGAGTTAGTGAAAATTGGGGTTTGGCATTTTGTGTTTTCATACCCAAGTGATTTCCCGATCCTCATTTGAGGACGAATTATTTTAAGTGGGGCAGGATGTAAAGAACCGTAAAATTTCTAACTAAAAGCGATGCCCGGATAGGTCCCCATGTTGATATAATTGTAGAAATTCTTAAAACGGACACCTTTGGAGTGAAAAGTACCCCAGGACTTAAAAGATAGAATTTTCCAGAATTGCGCGGATCTGCGGTCCACTATGCGATCGCAGATCATGTATGCGGACCGCATAGTGGTCGCATACCTGGACAGTTGCTGTCCAATTTGAGGACAGCTATGCGGCCCATAATGCGATCGCATTTCATGAGATGCAGGCCACATAGTTGTCGCATTCATGCACCTATATTTTTGTGGAGGGAGTTATGCGGCGCACTATGCGATCACATAACAGGTATGCGAACCGCATAGCTACCGCATACTTGGGTAGTCTGCTTCTCTTTTGTCCCAGCTGAGGGCCACTTATGCGACAGGTTTGCGGACCGCATAGTAGGAATGTGATCGCATTCCTGACTGCATACCTGCATCGGGGCTTGTAAGTTCTAATTTTAAAACCCGACCCCCAGCTTAATAAAACACTCATCCCCTTCATTTTTAACGACTATCTGATTAAAATAGAGAGAAGTGAGAGTGGGTTCTAGTGAGAGAAAGTCACCATTTCCACTAAATTGATCCTCCATCTCTACTTAGGCCTGAAATTAATCGAGTAGTCATCATCTTCTTCATCATAAGAGGTAAGTTTCAACCCCATTTTCCCTTAATTCCTAGATTCTAGTTAAAATGGAACACACATAGGTTAGTTCTTGAAGGTAAGAGTTAAAAACCTTGCATGCATGTGATTAATTTACCATAATCTAGTAAAAGTAAGTAGGTTAGAGTAATCTTCCACAAAAAGGGGTTATGCGATCAAAAGGAACACATAGCATTTGATAAAATGCCACATGAGTCCAAGTCATATTCATGATTCCTAATCCTAGGTTTAAATGTGTCATATTGTAAATTAGATTGAAGGCGCTAGAAGGTCTGGTGATTTGAGATAGAAATTTAAGGAGAAATTCCAATTCGAGGTATGTATGGCTAACTCTAATCTTCACAGGATAAAACCGTTGTGTTCACTTTCCGGGTATGACTCTCTTGTTGATTATCTATGGAGTTTATGTGTTCTATGTGCCTAATTGAGGAATTATTGCTTCTATATTGTCCCATGCTGCTACCATGTTGTTATTTTATTTGAGTGTATAAATTGTGGTCATCATGTTCCCTTTTTACTACGTGTGTGATCCTATTATATGATGGGTGTGAAACAAATGTGAAAAGATGAACTGATATGGAATACAAATAAAGATATGGTAATGACATGAAATATGAATCAAGAGGTTGAGTTGATATGAAACATGAATATATGAATTGGATTGTTTTGAAATATGAATAAAAGGATTCTAATGATATGAAAGATGAATCAAAGAATGATATGTGTTGGGGATCAAAAAGGTTAAAACGGATGAAAGTGATCTAAAATATCCATGAAATGACCAGGAGAATATCCTAGAGGTGAGATGGCCTATCCAATCTGGCTGGGATCGGACTCCATGTCGTACACATGGATGACTTTATATTGTGATATGATGATGATTATTGTCCTCACTGTTTCAGTTGAGATGGCCTAGCCGATCGGGTAGAGATCGGACTCCGTGTGCAGTGCACATGCCACAATGTTAGCTAGCCGATTCGGGCAGAGATAGGACTCCGTGTGAACAAGCCACGGTGGTGATATGAGATGTGATGATATTCAGACCTCACCTAGGATGGCTTAGCCGATCTGGTAGAGATCGAATTCCGTGTGACAACGACACGGTGGATCAGTAATAATAATAATAAGATGAAACTTAAGAGAACATAATCCAAAAGATGGCAAAACGAGATGAGGGATGTGGAAATTCTTGTTTGTGTTTTCCCTTGCTTCGGTGCATTGTTGTATGATACCTCTACTTGAGTTTGACTGTTGATGTTTATCCTATCTAGAGTAGGTTTGTTCATACATACTAGTACTATTCAATGGTATTAACATCCTTTTTGCCGGGGGCGCTACATCTTTTCAATGAATGTAGGTGGTTCTGTAGTAGGTAGCGTTGATCGCCGATAGTGGTGCCTTTCCTCCATCCCTTCAGCAGTTCTGGTGAGCCCCACTTCCTCTCGGGGTTGTGTGTAGTTCATGTTGACTCATTTCGTATATGTCATTCTTTTGAGGTATAACCGAGGCCTTGTTGCTGACAAGTCTATGTATTCTTTTCCGTACTCTTAGAGGCTCCATAGACATTATGTGGGTTGTAAATATATTTTGGGTAGTTGTTGTACTCACTCGTAATCGTGGTCCCGTATCGGGAAGGTTGTACTTGTATATATATGATTTGGTAAGATCTAATGTTAAAACGCTAAAAGAAGAAAGATGGACTTTATGTTGTGAATCCACGCTTTTGATTTTCTCTTGCTATTTCATATGAATAATGTATGCTATAAACATGGAGAAACGCGTTGGGTAGGAAAGGCAAATCAGGTTCGCTTGACCGGGTTCATTCGGTTGGGCGGCGTTCCCATCCCTCGGCTTTGGGGCGTGATAATTATTTAACCACGACACACATCTTTGCATAATGCTATTGAATGAGTATTTGGAGTTCTTAAAAAGAGATTTTCTATCCTTTCTAGTTCAACTGAGCCATAATATGGTATTGAAACCCAAAAACTTATTATTTTTGCATGTTGTGTCTTGCACAACTACTTATGAAGTGCAGATCCAAATAATGAGTTACTTGTACAAGTTGATGCGGAGCTTATAAATGATAATAATGTGCGTGAAGAACTACCAAATCATAGAGAAAGTAATGAAGAGTTGAGAAGGGGAGAGTTGATTCAAGATGGCATATCAACTGGCATGTGTACTAATTGTCAAACTTAATCTTCTCGGAGATAAAAACTCAATAAGTATTTTCGTTATTTGATATTGTTTGCAAGTAATTTTGCAGCTGACATGTGTACTGATTATCAAACTTAATCTTCTCGGAGATAAAAACTTAATAAATATTTTTGTGACTATTTATTTGATATTGTTTGTAAGTAATTTTGCATCTAATATTGAGTTATAAACATTACGTGTAATTCATTTATTTTATTTTATACCTCTTATCAATATTTATGTCAGATGAAGTTTTCTTTATCTAAGTTTTGTGAATATATCTTAATTATGTAGTTGTCAACATGCCGAAAATATTTAACAATTCGGCCGATCGTTTTGAGAATTAGCACTCCGTTCAGTGACATAAGGTATCGAGTAGCTCCGTATTATGTGTTATGACAAACGTGCGTAGTCGAGTTCAGATTTTGGGATGATTCGGGATTTGTTTGGAAGAAGGATTTGTGTTTTAGAAGCTTAAGCGGTAAGAGTTGACTGGAATTTTGTTTTTTGTGGAAACGACTATGGAGTGTGATTTCTATGGTTTCAATAACTTCGTATGATAATTTTGGAATAACACACGCGTTCGGATTTGGATTTGGAGGCCCGTAGGGTAATTTGAAGCATTTTTGCGAAAGTTGGAAACTTGTAGTTTTGGAAGGTTCAGAGTTTTACCGAGAGTTGGTTTTGATGATATCGGGGTCGAATTTCTATTTCGAGAGTTGGATTAGCTATGTTATGTCATTTGGAACTTGCATGCAAAATTTGGCGTTATTCCGGGTTGATTTGATAGGTTTCGACACGAGTTTTGGGAGTTAGAAGACTTGAAAATTCATAAGTTCGATTCACGGTGAGATTCATAGTTTCGACGCTATTGATGTGATTTGAGACCTCAAGAGGATCCACGGTATGTTATGGAACCTATTGGTATGTTTCGACGGAGCCTCAGGCCCCCCGGGTGTGTTTAGGATGGGTACGAGCCATTTTCTTATATTTTGGATGGTTGTTATGATATTTGGTGTGCCCTTCTACGCGATCGCAAAGTTCATTCTACGTTCGCGTAGGCCGTTTTGATGACCGATCATTTTCCTTCTTCGCATTCGCAGTGGATGGTTCGCGATCGTGAATGTGTAAATCCTGCTGCATCATGTTCACATTTGATATTACGCGTTCACGTAGAGTTGTCCATGCTGGGGAGTCCCACTTTGTTCTTCGCATTCGCACATCTACCTTCGCGATCGTGTACGTTGAGGCAACCTTGAACCACGTTCGCATTACCTTATCTGCGATCGCATTGTGCATTCTTGGCAGGTGGTAATATTCTTCTTCGCGACTGCATATTGATTTCCGTGATCACGATGTGTAAATCGTTGGGCAGAATATAAAAAGTACTCGAATTCGAGGGTTAGCCATTTTCACCATATTTTGAGTGTAGACCTCGGTTTTGAGTGATTTCTCGTGGGCTTTCCAAGAAAATCATTGGGTTAAGTGTTCTTCACACAAAATTGATTATAGTTCATGATTTTATATTTATTTTTATCATTAAATTTGTGTTTTGAGTTGAGTAAAAATGAGAATTTTTGAAGAAATATTTCAAAATATAAAATGATAATTTGATGGACGAATTGATATCGAAATTTGGTAATTCCTGTACGGTTGGACTCGTTATCAAATAGTTGTTCAGATTTTTATAATTTTGGTGGGGTTCTAAGACACGGGCCCGGGGGTTGACTTTTAGTTCTTGTTAAAGATTGAAGCTTCATTATCCATAATTATTTTCTATGAGTTTTATTTATAAACTGAAGTTATTTTGGTTAGATTTGAGCTGTCCGGAGGTTGTTTCATGCGAGAAGGTCATTTTAGAGTAACGATCTAGCTTCTTTGAGGTAAGCATCTTGCCTAACTTTGTGTGGGGGAAACTACCCCTTAGGATGTGAGTCCTTGGTGCTAATTGTATCATGTGAAGTCCGTGTACGCGAGGTGACGAGTATGTGCTCGAGCTTATGTGTAAAACATTTGACCGTTTAGGGCTCTTAGGTTCTTATGTTCATTAAATATGAAGTTGTTTTGTTATGATAAATCCCACATTTACTAGTTTCAGCTCTACGTTTCTTTATTTGGAATTAATTGCTTCATGTTCCACCCTTATTGTCGATTAAAACTCTTATGTGCCTTAACTTAAGTTGATTCTTCTTCATTGCTATGCTATCTTTTCCATAATTTATCATTAGTTGAAGTTATTATTATCTTTCCCTTAACATGCTTATCCTAATTGAGTTTGTTGAATCTTTTTCGTAATTGCTACAACTTTAATTGAAGTTTTGTTATCCCTTATCATTATTGACCTACCCTTAATTGGAGTCATTGATTCATGTTATCCCTCTTATTATTGAATTATACTTATATGGAATCATTGCTACGCAATATCTCTTCCTTATTGAGTTATTGCTATGTTGTACTATTATTTCTTGTTGTGTTCCACTTAATTTTGTACTTCCTTTTGCTTTATTATAAACTGTATGTAGGTTATATTATAAATGCTCCGTCGTAGCCTCGTCACTACCTCGTCGAGGTTAGGCTTGACACTTACTAGTACATGGAGTCGGTTGTAGTGATACTGCACTCTGCACTTTCTGTGCAGATTTTGGAGCTGATTGTGGTTGATCGAGAGGTCGGTTGTAGACATTCATTCAGGAGACCAAAGGTAGTCCTGCAGGCGTCTGCAGTCCCTGGCGTCCTCTTCTATATTCTACATTTCTATTTTGTTTTCTTTCGAGACAGATGTACTTTTCTTTCAGACTGATATTTGTAGCTATTCATAGAACATTTGTGGACCGTGACACCAGTTCTAGGTGGTAGTAATAGTTTCAAGGTTAAACAATATTTATTTAAATTCCGCAAATTGTTGTCACCTGATTTAAACTGTTTACTTATATTCAATTAATTTTAAAAGAAAACGGCTAGCTAAATTCTAACATTGGCTTATCTAGCGAGTATGATGTTAGACGCCATCACGATCCTGACGGTTGGGAGTTTGGGTCGTGACAGGGTAAAACTACCCCCTAGGTGATGTAATTGTTATGTGCTACTAGTTGTGGATGCTATGTACGCACGAGGTAGCGAGAGTCCGTACGTAGCTAAAGCGTGTTTTTGTCTGGGTAGACTTAGGGCTTTATCATGTAATACTTTAATTATTTGAACTCATTCTCCAAGCTTAATTAATTGAATTTATAATTGAAATTGACTTAGAAATATATGTATATATTAGGCCGAACCTTATCACCTTGAGTTGTTGGCAAGTTATTTGGGATACTGTAAAGTTAATATTAATGTTGTGCTCGTGTACAATATTGTAAGCACGTGCCTCGTAACTCAATAACTTTCTTTATTTCTTGTGGAGCGGGTCGAACGCCTCAGCGGTATAATAGATGCATTTATGGTTCGTGCCGCTCGACCCTCAACAGTGTACACATTATTCTGGATTGGGCCGAACGACCTTAGCATAATCATGCATTATTTCGTTGGCATTTCAAATATTAACGAGGTTGTCCTTCCACTGCTGTTTGCATTCTATATGGAATTTCTTATCCGTTTGATACTGGCATTTGTCATGTCTGAGCTATTGAGTGGAATACAGGACTGGGAAATTCCCACCTTTAAAAGAAATTTTTGGAAGATTATGTAACTTACAGATTTGCCACGTTATTGTTGTGTGTTTATTATATTGCTTTATTGGACCTCTAGTAAGTGTCGATGTCGACCCCTCGTCACTACTTCTCTGGGGTTAGGCTAGATACTTACTAGGTCTGCGTTGATTTACATACTCATGCTACACTTCTACACTAAATGTGCAGGATCTGACAGGTTCAATTGGTGGTTATCTTGGCGCGTAGTCGCAGCTGCTGAGGAGACTTTATGGTGAGCTACATCTCAGGCTACGTATCGCATCCCACAGAGTTCCCATGATACAATCAGACCTCTCTACAATAGTATCCCTTTATAACAACACTTCGCTATAAAATTCAAGCCTTTTTAGAACCAATTTCCATGTTATGTTATAATATATGTTTTATATAACACCACTTCGCTATAGCAACCAAAATTTCGGAACAAACGAGGCTGTTATAGAGAGGTTTGACTGTACTATTTATTCTATCCTGTCTTATTTACATTCTGGACATATGTTGTATTATTATCATACTCCTTAGTAATTTCTCATGCGCTTGTGATACCGGGTCTTGGATGTTCTAGACGTGGTTGTGATTTTACTTAGCATTTACGTACTTTTATTATCATTTTTATTTAAAGTGTAAGTGTCCATGATTTTAATGCATAGATTTTCTTATCTAATAAAATTCACGATTTCAGAAATAATAAAATGCGTAGTCAAGTTGGTAGTTCACCGTTGGCTTGCCTAATGGTTACGTTGGGCGCCATCACAACCTATAGTGAGTTTTTGGTCGTGACACATAAAATGATACAATGCAATATAGTACAATACGCTACATTATAAAACGATGGTTAACAATGATCCAAATAGAGTGGAAGCTAATACCTATGTGTAATAGTTGATGAATTAAATCGCACTCAACTTAGGAGGAAAACAAAAGAGAAGATGAGAGGGAAAGGAAATTTATTGAGCTATCAATTGATTTTGAGGATGAGCGATGGATTTTTTCTTCTCTGGTAGAGCACACACGGAGGAGATATCTAAGAAGTGTAGAAAATACAAGTCATACCTAGGTTTGTTTGGTTAAACTAGTTATAGGTTGATGGATCAATATTTATTTTTATAAAAAATGGATCTTTTATAAAATTTGATAGCTTTCCGTTTGATAAAGGGTATTTTTATAAAGTTAAGTAACGGTGAGGGTGAATGTGGCCCTGTAATATAACGGAGGGTACATGTGAACAATATACCAAAGTAAGAGGTATGTTTGGACCTTTTCCCTAAAACAATTGGCAGCGTATATCACTTACTATCACGACCCCAATTTCCCTCCGTAGGATGTTGTGATGGCACCTAGTCTTTAAGACTATGTAAGACTAACACTTACTGGATTAGCAAAATTCAACACACAACTATTAAGAATGAAATAGAAATTTCTATACAAAACATACAATCCTAAAGTCGGTAGTACAAGTCATAAGCTCTACTTAGTTTACTAGAAAATATCTAAGTAAAACTGTTCCAGAATAGAAATAAATAGTATAAAGTAAAATTTTAGAAAGTGACTCCGAGGCCTGCTAACGCGACAACAGGTATACCTTGAGTCTCCACAACAATGCCCGATCAGCTAGCTAAGGATCAACTCCGAAGTACCTGGATCTGCACAAAAATATGCGAAAAGCAAGCATGAGTACACCTCGGCGGTACCCAGTACATATCAAGACTAACCTCGGTGGAGTAGTAACGTGGGACATCAAAACACCTACTAGACTTAATAACCCGAACAAGTATGAATGAGAAACTAATAGGGAGCAATATCAATATAAAGTTAAGCATGACAACAATAATGAAACAATGCTGGTAATAGGAAACTAAAAGCAATAATTAGCAACGAGACTGAACAGGTAATAATGAGGTGGAGTAAGCTGAATATAGTTTAAATGTAATGACATGACCGATCATTTTGATCTCTAGCGCATCGTTCGGTAATTTGAGGCCTTGAGTAGCTTCACTTTAAGTATTATGACTTATACGTGTGGTCAGAATTGAATTTCGGGAAACTGGAGATTGATTTAGAAATAAAACTCTAATTTCGGAAGCTTTAAATTGGAAGAATTAGCTAAGATTTGACTTTTGAGTAAGCGACCTTGGGATCGGAATTTGAAGGTTCCAATAGGTTCGTATGATGATTACGGACTTGGGCGTATGTTCGCATTGAATATCAGATCACCCGGGAGCATTTCAGCGTTTATTATGGAAAGTTAACATTTTTAAAGTTTAAGGAATTCTTAAGTTTGACTTGAAGTAGATTTTAATGTTATCGTGTGTGTGTGGGATTCTGTGACTTGGAATAGGTTAGTATTGAGATTTATTACTTGTGCGCAAAGTTTTGCGTCATTTCAAAAAGTTTTGATATGATTCAGACGCGTTCGTCGAAGTTTGGAAGTTAAAGAAGGATTTCGATCCTCGATCTAAAGTTTTGATGTTGTTTGGTGTGATTTGAGGCCTCGGCTAATTTTGTAATGTGTTTTGATATGCGTTGGTATAATTGGTTCAGGTCCCAAGGGCCTCGGGTGGATTCCAGATGGTTAGTAGATCGTTTTTTGGACTTAAGGAAATGCTGGGAATTTCTGGTTGCTGCTGTGATCACTTCTATGGAAGCTAGGTCGCAGAAGCGACATTGCAGAAGCGAGGGTCGCGCCACAAAAGTGGCTGGGGTTGAATTGGCTGAGGTCGCATGTGAAAAGAAATTCCTAAACCTACGTGATCGCAGATGCGACCATTGGAGCGCAGGTGCGGACCCTGTTGGGGAAGGCTGAGACCACATATGTGGCCGAATTCCGGAGAAGCGGAAAGGAACCTGCGGGCGAAGCATCGCAGAAGCGAAGGCACAAAAGCGCTGGAGGGGCCGCATATGTGGAGGTTGAGGGTCCTGGATGGAGTCGCAAAAGCAGACTCTGAGCCGCAGAAGCGGCTAATGTTCCGCAGATGCGACAGGTCGCTGAACAGTGTGTTCTTTTAAGAGTGAGATTTCGCTCATATTCTTCCATTTTCACTTGGTTTGGGCGATTTTGGAGAGCTTCAAGGGAATATTTTCATCAAGCAACACAATGTAAGTGACTCCTACCTATTGTGTCACGATCCAAAATCCTAACTCAGGTCGTGATGGCGCCCAACACCGGGGTCAAGCAAGCCAACACTTAAATATATAGTGAATTTCCCTTATTTGACAAAATATTTCAATACTTGCTACATTTAAGATTATAACATTAAGTGAAAATAGTTAAATTAACCAACTTAAGCAAAAGTAACCATACAAGATCCTGAAATCAACATATATATATATATATATATATATATATATATATATTCCCAAAATATGAAATGTCTACTACGTGTGTGCCAGGAACTAGTGTCACGAGTCCTACGGGCATACTGACAGAATACACAAAAGATATAATAAACTGTCCCACTGTCTGGAGGAAATAGACGAGGAATAACAAAAGAAACTCCATGGTGCTGTCGAGGATCGTCAGGAGAAGCAGCTCACCGTGAAGTCAGGTCCAACCTATACTCAGAATCGAGCTCCGGTCTGATAACCAGATGCACCCGCCTCAGAACCTGTACAATTTAAGTATAGAAGTGTAGCATGAGTACATAATAAATATGTACCCAGTGAGTATCCCGTCTAATCTCGAAGAAGTAGTGAAGAGAGGTCGACTTGACACTCACTAGGGTCCAACAGTATAAATTAACAAGGTATGATAACAACAATAGACATATGAGGATAATAAAGACAGTAAACATTGAAGGTAACTGCAATTCAAATAAGTACTAGAAATAAATAAACAATTACTACTTCATTTCCCCCCCCCCCAATTATCTGTCATTTCAATATCCATGAAATATTTAACAATCTAGCATGCGCATACGGGATAAGGACAACAGGTCTGAGCCATCATAATAATCATATATGTTCACTGTCGAGGGTCGAACGACCCGAACCATAATGTATCTTTCAATCCGCCGTGGCGTACGGCCCGCTCCCATGAGAGTGGGGGAAATAACACTCCGCTCGCGGAATGTAAATTGCGAAGCGATCACATTGTAACGACCCGACCGGTCGTTCTGTAGAATTTGTATTATAATTACTGTTATTGACCTGTCATAGGTTGGTTATACTGTTATTGATGTGTTAGAGTTGATAGGCTTGAAATCGGAATGGTTATAATGAGAAATTAGTCACTTAGTCTTTTAAAATAGCCTTAAAGTTGGAAAAGTCAACTGAGAGTTGACTTATTGGTAAACGACCTCGAAATGCGAATTTTATGGCTCGAATAGCTTCGTTAGGTGATTTGGGACTTAGGAGTGTGTTCAGAATAATTTTGTGATGTCCGGTGTAGAATTAGGCTTGAATTGGCTAAAGTTAGTTTTTGGTGAATTCCGGTCGGCAGTGGAAAATAGGCTATCGGGGTCGGAATGGAATTCCTACAGTTGGAACATGTTCCTAATGTCATTTTGTACATGTCTGCAAAATTTCAGGTCAATCGGAGTTGTTTCGGATAGTTTCGGCATCATTGGTGGATTTTAGAATTTTCAAAGTTCTTAGGCTTGAATCCGATGTGATTTTGGTGTTTTGATGTTATTTTTAGTGTTTTGAGAGTGCAACTAAGTTTGAATGATAATTTATGATGTGTTGGTATAATTGGTTGAGGTCTCGAGGGGCTCGGGATTGATTTCGGGTGATTAACGAACTTATTTGGACTTAGAGAAATAGTTGTTTTGCTGGTGTGTTGCAGGTGTGTATTTCCTCTATGCGATCGCAGGGTATTATATGCGACCGCACAGGGTAGTTGGTGAGCTCAGGAAATTTCTGTTGTGCGATCGCAGGTGAGGAGGTGCGACCGCAGAGTAGAGGGGAAGAAGGCAATACGGTCGCAGGGGCTTGTGTGTGATCGCACAAGGGAGTTGGGCGCGTGGGGTTGGCTGGAAATAATGCACTGTGCGATCGCAATAGGAGGCATGTGATCGCGGAGAAGGGGAAAGTTGTACTATGCGATCGTGTGTGTTTGACCGCGATCGCGATGAATAAAGACCTGGGCAGTATTTAAATAAACCCTCCGCGACCAATACCCATATTTCCACCATTTTTGAACGGGAAGAAGCTTTTGAGGCGATTTTTAAGAGAGTAAATCATTGTTCTTCATTGAGGTAAGGATTTTGGACCCTAAAACTCGATTATATGTGATTAAAGATCAAAATATCAGTGTTTAATTCATGAAAATCAGTAGAAAAAGATGGAATTAGGGCTTGAGAATATGAGACCTTCTAGGGATGATTTGAGGGGTCAAACAAACTCCGATTTTAGAGTTCTTTATATGTACGTACTCGTGATATGATGAAGAACAGTTTGGTATAAAATTTTGTCGAGTTCCGAGATGCAGGACCGGGGGTTGGATTTTGGCTAATTTCGGGTTTTATGTTAAAATTGGTATTTTTTTTTTTCCAATTGGAATTCATTCCCTTAGCATAATTTGATGAGAAAAATCTGATCTTTATAGATTTGGAGCACTCGGAAGTTGATTCGAGAGGCAAGCGTATTGCGGAATAGTTTTCGGGCTAGTTTGAGGTAAGCAATGTCTTTAAATCCGGTCCCGATGGTATGAAACCCCGGACTTTACATCCTTTCACGGATTTGGAGTGACGCACACACTGGATGACGAGTGTGGGGCGTGCACGAAATTGAAAATTGAAAAAATGTTCCTTTTTGGGAAACTATTGAGTTGCGAAACCGCTTTTAAAGCATATGGTTATTAGTATTACTATGTTTTGTTATACTTGGGCTGTAAGCCATGTTTGGGGCCTAGTGTCGATCTGTTTTAACCCCTTGGGGGCTATTTTACTAATATTCTCACTACTTTGAAACTATGATTTTACACTTAGTCTTTCTTGTGAAATTGTTGACACTCTTATTTGATGATATTACTATTTCTTGAAATGAAATACTATTTTGGGTCGAGAACCCTGTTTTATTCATGGCCCGAGTGGCATGCTGAGAGTGTCTGACTGAGTGAGGCCGAGGGCCAATGTTGTGAGGATGTTATGATATGAGAGAGGCCGAGTGCCTGAGAGTGATTTATGCCATGATGTGGCTTGTTTATAGCGCTTGGGCTGTAGGAGCCCCTCCGGAGTCTGTACACACCCCAGTGAGCGTAGGTACCTACTGAGTACGAGTGCCGAGTGATGAGTGATTGGGAGGCATGAGTGACAGTGAGGTTGCCCGAGTGGCTGATGCTGAGTGACTGTGAGGTGCTGAGGGAAATTTTTATTAGTGATGATTATGGCCCGAGGGGCAGTTTTATGATGATATTTTACCGAGTTTTGATTATGATTCACTTCAATTTTTCAAACCGATATCATAGAGGAGAATCAAGGGATACATAGAATTGTACTCACAAATATTTATCAATAAAATCTCTTTTTTCTTCATATTATTTTTTTTGCAGTTTATTTTTTCGCTACGAAAATTTGTTGCGAAAAACTTTTGGCACGCCCAATGGAACCAATTCTGCTCTTCATCTCTCCTTCTTTCAAGTATAAAATTACAAACTTCAGATCTACTGCTACAATGGCCTTCCACAAGGGTGATGTTTCATGCAAAGATGATATTGCTGACGCGTCTGCTGAGCTCAATCATGTTGGCCCAATCACTCGAAGCAAGTTGAAGGATAGTGGCTTGGATGGAACCGAATACTTCGCCTCCTTGGACATGGAAAAGAGGAGCAGATCTCACACGACGTATGCAACCACAATCTTTGGGGGCAACACCCCATTCTCGCTATTTGACGAATTTTCTCAAACAACCTCCAACCTTGGGAAATTTGAGGATTTGGTGGATTCTCCAGTTTCAACGAAAGTCAACGCCTTAATGATTGGCGCAACTAACATGGATGAGAAGTTTGCTGTGATGGAACAGACTATTGAAGTCTTGAAGAAATCTGTTGAAGACAAAGACCTTCATATCGCTCAACTCATGAACAAATTGGAGGTCTATGCACCTGGAGAGTCGAGCCACGTCCCTCCTCGTTCACCTGACTCCACCTTGAAAAAAACAACTACTGAGGAATCACTTGCCAAGTTCAACATTCAAAAGGAAAAGCAATCCACTTCAGTTGCAGCGTTATTTGTCCAACAATTGCAAGACATGATAACAAACACCATCAGAGCTCAATATGGAGGACCATCACAAAGTTGGTTGTACTATTCTAAGCCTTATACTAAGAGGATTGATTGTCTAACCATGCCAACCAATTATCAACCACCAAAGCTGCATCAATTTGATGGCAAAGGGAACCCAAGGCAACATATCGCCCACTTTGTCGAGACTTGTAGCAATGCTGGAACGCGTGGTGACCTTTTGGTAAAACAATTTGTTCGTTATCTTAAAGGAAACGCATTTGAATGGTATACTGACTTGGAGCCCGAATCCATTGATAGCTGGGAGCAACTGGAGAAGGAATTCCTTAATCGTTTTTACAGTACCCGAAGAACTGTAAGCATGATAGAGTTGATAGGAACCAAGCAAAGGAAGGATGAGCCCGTGGCGGATTACATCAATCGTTGGAGGGAATTAAGTTTGGATTGCAAGGATCGGCTTTCAGAAATATCTGTTGTGGAGATGTGCATTCAAGGAATACATTGGGGCCTTTTGTACATCCTACAAGGGATCAAACCGCGAACTTTTGAAGAACTTGCAACGCGATCTCACGACATGGAGTTAAGCATCACAAACCATGGAAAGGCATATCCATTTGTTGATCAGAAGGAGTTCAAGAAATATGTTGCATCAAATAACCAAACCAAAGAATCTATGGCGGTGAAATCAACTTCTGTGAAAGTCACGACTAAGCAAAAGGTCAAGGAGGATAAGACCCCGAGTCAATATCCCAAAGAGGAGAAATGTCGTCCAACCTTGAAGGAATTGGAGGCGAAGGTTTATCCGTTTCCAGATTCAGATGTACCCACAATCCTCGATGAATTGTTAGCCAAAAGAGTCATCGATCTCCCTGAATCAAAAAGGCCTGAGGAAATTGGTAAAGTTGGCGATCCGAAATACTGTAAGTTTCATCGCGTCATTAGACACCCTATAGAGAAATGCTTAGTCCTAAAGGAGAAAATCATGGCTCTTGTAAGTGAAGGAAAAATCATCATAGACATGGATGAAACAACAGAAGCAAATTAAGCAAGTATCGCGCTCAAAGAAAAGAAGTGTTCAAGGTTGCAGAACGCATCAGGTACTGCCTTCTTACAATTTGGAAGTTTCGAGCCCGTTGAAGTTGATCGTCCAAGAAAAACTCTTGAGGGTTCACTAGAACTGAACACTCAGTCCAAATACAAAGGCGATGAGGGTTGGACTCTAGTCACTCATAAGAAACGAAGACATCAAGGAGTTTTAAAGCTACCACTTCCTAAGCCAGGAGCAAGAATAAGCGATGTGGATAAGCTACAACCACCAAGAACTATCAAATCTTCTATTAGCAAGAAGTTTGACGGTGACCTATCGCCGAAGTTCCGAAAGCCCATCACATTGCATGAATTCTTTCCTGGAAAATTCCTTCATGGAGGTCACGTTGGTTCAACTCATGTAGTTTCTAGTGCAGACGAAAAAAAGGAAAGCAACGAGGAGCTTGATCCCATGAAAACACAAGAACATCATGATAACAGAAAAGTCGTCACATGTTGTGCAATAATTTCCTTCATAGATGATGACTTGTTGATGGGGTCTAGACCACATAACAGACCTTTGTTCGTTGTAGGAGCCATTCGGGAACAACATCTCAATCGCATACTTGTTGATGATGGTTCAACTGTCAACATCATGCCAAAGATGGTGCTAAAAAAGCTTGGGATCTCTATCGATGAACTATCCAAAAGTAACCTAACAATCCAAGGTTTCAACCAAGGAGGAAAACGAGCCATATGTATGATCCGCGTGGGATTATCCATTGGCGAGATGAAGTCAAACACCCTGATTCACGCCATAGATGTTAAAACATCATACAACCTATTACTTGGACGTCCTTAGATTCATGAGAATGGAGTGGTATCGTCTACTTTGCATCAATGTCTTAAGTACATAAGGGATGGAGAGATAGTCAAAATTGATGCAGACACCAATCCTTTCACTAAGACGGAGTCATACTTTGCAGATGCAAAATTCTACCTAGATTCTTGTGAACCGAGCGTGGATAAACCATCATTAGTCGACGAAGCTGATGTCAAGTCAAAAGGAGAAAATGAGGCTCAATGGACTACCACCAAGCTTCCTAAGAAGAGAACTGAAGAAGTCTCCATTAAGGTGTCATCATATGAAGGTGACAAATATACAAAGATTGATAAGGAGCATCTAGTTTTTCGCTATGTTCCGCGTGAGCGTCGAAAGAAAGGGGAACCTTTGCTACAGGAATGTACCCCGAAGAAGCAAATGAGTCACAAAGATATCCAACATTTGAAGGAGCATATAACTGTCCCAGTTGCACAAATCCCATAT
Organism: Nicotiana undulata; assembly: GCA_005239495.1. Taxonomy (NCBI): domain Eukaryota; kingdom Viridiplantae; phylum Streptophyta; class Magnoliopsida; order Solanales; family Solanaceae; genus Nicotiana; species Nicotiana undulata. The sequence goes on from ML255563.1 coordinate 93,096, forward strand.
ATGACTTGTGAGTCTACTAAAGGCAATATCCAAATTGATAAAATGAAAGGCCACTATGATCCTAAGGCCTTCTTACTGCTTGAAAAGTATGGTTATGATTTCTCCAATACATCAAAACTAGGAGAACTCAAAGAAGAAGTCACGGGCGAGAATATACATGGGCTCAATGAGTCCCAAATGAAGTTGAGAAATCAAGGGCATTACGTCGCCATTCTAAAGTTTGGGTTGGGAGTCAGTTTGGCAGAGCCTCTCAGAATTTCATCTAAGAGAAGAAAAGAGATAGCTTCATCACAACAGACCTTGATAGAGGAGATGGAGGAAGTTAAGGGAAAGAAAACAAAGCAACTAATTTCTGCGTTTGATCACATTGGAGGCTTAACCGCTCAGGTCTCGGTGTTTGAAAGGATAAGTCACAAAGGTGAACATGTATCTTCCAAACATCGAAAGGAAGTTTCCACTACCTCAAAAACCTCTGTATTTTGTCGCTTGGGAACCACAAGTAAGTCACCACCTAGAAAGATACTGGAAAAACATAAAGATCAAGTCCACAAGGAGTGGAATCATTTTGAAGTTGTTACTGACAAAGAAAGTTGTAGTGCTTTCCCATCATGTATGAAGAGGAAGTCTATTTTGTCAATATCCACAGATGGTCCACTGAAGGTGCAAAGAAGAACCATTGTTTACACTTTCCATCCTCGTAAAGAATCAGATAAAGAGAAAGAAGCCATGTCGGTCGTCCAAGGAAGTCAAATCGAAAAGTCAGACGTTGTGGAAGCATCCTATCACATAACTATAGAAGATAGACCATGCCTTGACATTGATGAAGAAGTACACGAGGCTCCCCCTCAACTAGAAGATGGCGGGAAATCAAATGTGGATGAGCTTAAGGAACTCAATTTAGGCACTCCAGAAGATCCACGCCCCACCTTCATTAGTGCTCTTTTTACGCCTCAAGAGAAGGAGGAATACCAAGTTATTGAGAGAATACAAAGATGTCTTTGCTTGGTCATATAAAAAATGCATGGTCTTAGTCCTAAGGTAGTCGTTCATCATTTAGGGATCAAAAGTGGAGCACGCCCTGTGAAGCAGTCGCAACGCATGTTTCGACCCGAGCTAGTACCACAAATCGAAGTCGAGGTAAACAAGCTCATTGAGGCGGGATTTATTCGAGAGGTGAAGTACCCATCATGGATATCGAATATTGTACCTGTCAAGAAAAAGAATGGTCAAATATGTGTTTGTGTTGACTTTCGAGACCTAAACAAGGCATGTCCGAAAGATGACTTTCCGCTACCAATCATTGAACTCATGGTTGATGCTATAACAGGGCATGAAGCTATGTCATTCATAGATGGGTCCTCTGGATACAATCAAATCAGAATGTCTCCAAAAGATGAAGATTGTACTACTTTTCAAACTCCAAAGGGGATATACTGCTACAAAGTGATGCCCTTCGGTCTGAAGAATGCTGGTGCCACCTACCAACGCGTTATGCAAAACATCTTTGACGACATGCTTCATAAAAGGGTTGAATTCTACGTCGATGACTTGGTGGTGAAGACGAAGAGTAGACGTGACCACCTTGAAGACCTTCGAATTGTTTTTGAAAGGTTAAGAAAATTCGACTTGAAGATGAATCCACTCAAGTGTGCATTTGGAGTTACATCGGGAAAGTTTCTTGGCTTCATTGTGCATCATCGTGGAATTGAAGTTGATCCCGCAAAGATTGATGCCATTCAAAAAATGCCCGAGCCGAAGAACTTGAGGGAGCTTCAAAGTCTCCAAGGAAACTTAGCATTCATCTGGAGGTTCATCTCGAATCTGGCGGGACGGTGTCAACTCTTCAATCATCTATTGAGGAAGAATATCCCTTTTCGTTGGGATCAGTCATGTCAAAAAGCTTTTGAAAGCATCAAAAGATACTTGCTGAATCCACCTGTGTTAGGGGCGCCAATGCTTGGGAAGCCATTGATACTCTACGTCGCGGCACAAAAACGCTCACTTGGAGAACTACTTGCTCAAGAGAATGAGGAAGGAAAGGAACAAGCCTTATACTACCTCAATCGAACTCTATTAGGAGCTGAGTGGAACTATACGCCTGTTGAGAAAATATGCTTAGCGTTACTTTATGCGATAAAGAAGCTAAGGCATTATTTTGAAGCATACACCATCAAACTCATCTCTCGAGCAGACCCCGTGAAGTTCGTGATGACTCGACCCGTTCTTTCTGGACGCCTTGCGAGATGGTCCATATTGTTTAACCAATATGAGATCACATACACACCTCAAAAGGCTGTGAAAGGACAGGCACTAGTCAATTTTCTAGTTGATCACCCTCTTCCGGCAGAATGGGAGATTTCTGATGAGCTTCCAGATGAAGACGTTTTGTTCATTGAAGAACTTCCACCATGGACAATGTTCTTTGATGGGTCTGCACGTCGTAATGGTGCGGGGGAAGTAGTTGTGTTGATCTCTCCAGAAAGACAAGTCTTGCCATTCTCCTTTGTTTTAGGTGAAACCTGTTCCAACAATGCCGCAGAGTACCACGCTTTGATCGTCGGTCTCGAGATGGCATTAGACATGAAGATGTTACAATTGGAGATCTACGGCGATTCTAAGCTGATCATCAACCAACTGTTGGGGAGTTACGAGGTAAAAGGGGAAGAACTCTTGTCGTACCACCAATATGCTTCTTTTTTACTCGAAAGATTCGACCAAGTGTTATTAAACCACGTCCCAAGAGATGAAAATCGCATGGCTGATGCTTTGGCTAACTTGGCCACGATGATGGCACTTGGAGAGAATGAGTCAACAAAGGCACATATGTGTCATCGATAGGTCATTCCTAGACTTCTTGATCTTCAAATAAACGAAAGTCATCATACGTCTGCTCGGGTGATTGATGAAGAATATTGGAGGCAACCATTGATAGAATACCTTGAACACGGAAGGTTACCCAAGGATCCACGACAAAGAACAGACATCAAGCGAAGGGTACCACGATTCATCTTCTACAAGGAGACATTATTTCGCCGCTCCTTTGAAGGGCTATTCTTGCGATGTCTTGACAAAGAAGAAGCCCGCCAAGCAATGGAGGAAGCACATTCTGGCTCATGTGGAGCACACCAATATGGTCCAAAGCTCCATTTCCGCATCAAGAGGATGGGCTACTACTGGACGACAATGGTGAATGATTGCATGGATCATGCCAAAATATGTCAAGCGTGTCAGTTCCGTGCCAACTACATCCACCAACCTCCAGAGCCTCTTCATCCAACTATAGCTTCATGGCCTTTCGATGCATGGGGACTTGACGTTGTTGAACCGCTTCCAAAGTCATCAAAGGGACAAAATTACATATTGGCTGCTACAGTCTACTTCTCTAGATGGGCCGAAGTTGTTCCACTCAAGGACGTGAAAAAGGAGACTGTTGTCGATTTTATCAAGTCATATATAATTTTTAGGTACAGCATACCAAGATACATAATCACTGATAATGGAACGCCATTTGACAACAAGCTCGTGAAGAGTCTGTGCGAGAAATTCGGCTTCAAGCAACGTAAATCTTCAATGTATAATGCACCCGCCAACGACCTTGCTGAAGCTTTTAACAAGACGCTTGGTAACCTTTTGAAGAAAGTTGTTGCAAAGAACAAGAGAGACTGGCATGAGAAAATTGGTGAAGCTTTGTGGGCATACCGAACAACCTTCAGAACTGCTATACAAGCAACTCCTTACTCTTTGGTGTATGGCATAGAGGCAGTCCTTCCGTTGGAGCAACAAATTCCATCATTGCGGATCGCAATCCAAGAAGGTCTCACATCTGAAGAGAATGCTCAACTTCGTCTAGCAGAGTTAGAGGCCTTGGATGAGAAAAGATAAGATGCAAAACAAAAATTGGAGTGCTACCAAGCTCGACTAGCTAGAGCCTTCAACAAGAAAGTGCGGCCACAATCATTCCAAGTAGGAGAATTAGTCCTAGCAGTCCGACGACCCATAATCCTCAACAAACGCATAGGCGACAAGTTTACCTCGAAATAGGATGGGTCGTATGTTGTGAAGGAAGCCTATTCAAGTGGTGCATACAAAATTGTCGATAAGGATGGTCTCAGAGTTGGTCCGATTAACGGAAAATTCTGAAGCAGTACTTCGCATGAAAGTCACATGATGCTCCTCGACGTACGAGCCTAAACTGCAAGTCATGACGCTCCTCGACGTACGAGCCTAAACTGCAAGTCATGACGCTTCTTGACGTACGAGCCTAAATTGCAAGTCATGACGCTCCTCGACGTACGAGCCTAAACTACAAGTCATGACGCTCCTTGATGCATGAGCCTAAACTGCACGTTGCAACACTCCTGGCCCGCATGAGTATAAACTGTGTACAGCCAAAAAAAGAGTCACCTAGGTTGAAAACCTCGCGAGAGGCAGCCTAGGCAAAAATTAGGACATAAAAAAAATAAAAAAAGAGAACTCACCCCTCTGAAATACGTCATGACTTGATCTTCTTCACCGAGGTATGTAGGCAGCTTAGAGTTTCATTCTAAGTTCAGTCGCATGAGTTTTAAAAAAGATAAAAGTTGAGCGTCATCGGATCATTACATTAATTCTTCCAAGTGTAGAGGCACATATCTATGAGGAAAATGAGACGATTTGCATTGAAGTATAAGAGATATTTTATTGCTTCAATAGTACAAAATTTGATACATCAAAAAATGTAGATACAAAAGGAACTAGACATTTTTCTATACAAAAACCTAAATCATGAAGATGATCGTAAATTAGGCTTTGTTGCTGACGCGTCTTAAATGCTTTTCAAGTCTGTATGATGTCTCCACATTTTATGCCCTCCTCAACGTCCCAATCACCATGGAGTCACCATTGATGAACTTGAAGACTATCAACAAATCAAGTGCAACAATTGGTGAAGGGGTGGATCCGCATCTTGTATGACACCTCGGTATGATATCTGGATCCTTTGAGCTTCTTTGCGAGTCTGCAAAATAAATAAATAAAGTGATAAGATTTGTGAAACATGATATCCAAATTTACAACATGCAATACTATAGAGTCAGTGCCAAAAAAGGAACATTCATAGGACAACTCAGAGAGTATAAAGCTGGAAAGCGAGCTCAACGGACGGCAGGATCAACTTCAGAAAACTACTGCGGTCTATCCAGAAGACGTTCTGCCCCAAAAATTGTATATGTTGTAGGTTTGGACGTCTAATCTCCAACAACATAATCCGTTTGCGATTTGGAGGTTCCTAGTTCGAGATACGATTTTTGTTGTCGGAACAGCAAGAATCTGAAAATATACTGCAGCTAGGTCGTACTTTGAGAATTTTCTGTTTCCATCCCAAAAGGAGTTCTTCCATAAAATTCATACGATATGAAGCTCTATGAGTTCAATTTCTAACGGCGTAAGCGGATTGCAATTTGAAGGCTCCTAGCTCAGGATACGATTTTTTTTTGTCGGAACAACACGAATCAGAAAGTTTACTGCAGCTAGGTCGTACTTTGAGAATTTTCTGTTTCCAGTACGAAAATAGTTCTGCTATGAAATTCCTCTGAGATGCAGATCTATGAGTTCACTTTCTAAATCCGCAAATGGATCCCACTTTGGAGTCTCCTAACTCAAGATATGAGTTTTTCCACCAAAGCGCGCAAAGCTGAAAAGCAATTTTGCGGACACAGGGGTCAAGTTCAGAAAGTTGCTGCGGACAATATGCAAGGAAATATTCCATGATATTTTGGGAATTTCTTTATCTCTGAGTCTTCTTTCCTTTGGCATAGACGACTAGTAATTTGGACGTTCCTAGCTTAAGATATGTGTGTTCCAATGACAGCAAGCAGTGTTGTGAAGCCGAAATGACAAACTGGTGCATCGCTTTTGAAAGTTCATTCCGCCTTGTCCTGATGGAATTTGGCCCTAAATTTTGGATATGGCACTATGATGCAAGTTTGGATTCTGAAGAACCAAGCGTATTATAGTTCAGACACTCCTAGCCTGAGATATTAATTTATCAACGAACGCACAATGCTGGAAAGTCAAAATGCTGAACATGTGTATCTAATTTTAAAAAAAAAGAAATATTGCGGCTAATCCTCGAGGAACTTTGTTGTGAAGTTTTTGATATGATGCATCCCTTCGAGTCCTGTTTCTTTAGGAATAAGCGGCTGGTGATTTGATCGCACCTCCATCAAAGGATGAATATTTTTGTGGAAATTGGCCAAGTACTCGCTCGCCGAGGTTGGAAAGGACTGCTCCAAGTAGTGTAAATTTTGCCAAACTGCAAGAATAAGATGCGCCACATGCTCGCTTGCAAAGAAGAATACGCTCTCTCCAGCTCCAAGCCTCTTCCGCGCTAATCTGCAAGGATGAGATGTGCCATGTGCTCACTCATCAAGGATGGAATACGGTCACCGCAAGCCTCTTTCTCACGAAGCCTCAAGGAGTAAACATTTCATCGAACTATGACAAATTGCAAGAATCGAGTGCTTCGTCACTTCTTCAATAAAACTGGAACTGGAAATTTAAAAGTTACGTCTTTGGCCAAGTATAAGAAGAAGATGGTCCATGTGTTTGCTAGTCAGACAACAAGAAGTTTATGTTCTCCATAAAGTTCTCTTGCCAAGGCTGCAAAAACAAAACAAAAAAGTGATAGAGAACGGAGCTCACGGTGCTAATTGCACGAAGCTTCTTGATTCTACAGGGACCGGTGCCAATTGCACGAGGCTTCTTGGTTCTACAAGGATCAGTGCCAATTGCACGAAGCTTCTTGGTTCTACAGGGATCAGTGCCAATTTCACGAAGCTCCCGATTCGACAGCAAGTTTCGGCGTCAATGGCATGTCGATTTCCCTGCATCAGTCGATTTCTATTGTGCTTGCAAGGAATTCAATGTAACATAGAATCCACAACATCATGAAGCATCAGCGCTAGTATTTTTGGAATGTTTCCATAATCTTCAAAGTCACATAATTCGCGGTTCGTCATGCCTTCACTCATGGCTCGTTAGATTCATCTATGTGTAGCATAAACTGGACAAGGCCTCGTAGTTGAGTATGACAACGTCGCGGAAGCAAAGAGCTATCCACCATGTAAGAGAAGCCAACACTCCAATATATGAAGCTTGGGCAGAATCTGCGAAAGAAAGGAAATAAGATAGCATAAATAGAAGTTGATATCAGGAAGAAGTAAATTCAATGCAATACTAATTCTTTGTTGCTGCTGATATGATTATGCTTTCACCAAAGGAGAGTTGATGTCAATTGTTAAAGGCTCGCATGACTCATGTTTCATACCCTCTTGAGACGTTGAAAAGTCTTGCATAAATTATCACAACTTGAGTTTCTTTTATAGGGAGATGATTAGGTTAACCATTCAAAGACCTAGACGGAGTTTGCATGGTGAAGTTCCTATGAGATTTCTATTCAATTATCAACTTCATATCTAAGGAATGGTCTCATTGTCCACGTGGGTCCCTTGGATAATTTTAATACCATGAATTGTATACTGGTCCAAAGAAAGTTAGTGGATTAATTAAAATGGGCTTGTAGCTAAACCATACGTGCAACTTGATTTATGTGAGAAATTGAGTCAACTGCTCTACGATTACTTCAAGCCTTGTCTTTACGGTTGAACAAGTCATATCACGACAAATCTTGAAGTAGGGGGCATCTGTAGACATATAAAATTTATTGGGTCTAGTCCATACAAAATTTGGATTAATTCAATTGGGTTGAATAATTAATTTGGGCTTTACAAATTAAATAAGTCCATTTTTATTATTTTCAAGCCCAAAATCCATTTCATCTTAAGGCCCAGACTCATGCCATATGACATGGAATATCCAGTCAAACTCCATGCCAATAAGATGACGCCACGTGCTAAATGATGTGGCAATCCAAGTAAAAATGCAAGAACCAACCACAAGTCGCCAAGTGGCTAAAATGACATGAGCCAATCAGAATCAAACAAGAGAGTTCATAGTAGCTGGACTGTACATCCTCTACAACTATAAATAAAGGGGTTACATAACTCTCAAGGCATTGAGAGTTGGAGAAGAACACTCCGCAATTGGTGAAGGCATCCACAAACAGAGAGATCAATCATCAAGTGCTTAGTTCTTCAACAAAGGAGTGATCAACGGAGTTCTTCCCGAAGATCAACCCGTAACAACAAAGTGTTGCTCGACGTTCTTGGCGGTTACATACATCACAAGGAGGTCTGCATCGTCCTACATTCGAGAAAGACGCTTCTCAAGCCCTCGAATCACGGAGAATTTTAGAGAGGAGAATCAAGGGATACATAGAATTGTACTCACAAATATTTATCAATAAAATCTCTTACTTCTTCATATTATTTTTGTTGCAGTTTATTTTTTCGTACTACGAAAATTTGTTGTGAACACACCCTTCGTACTTTTACACTCTCATCCTCACAATAAATAAATACACGGCATCACCCTTCATGCTTTACACTCTTCCTCATAGAAATCAATACACGACATCACCCTCCGTGCTTTACACTCTTTCTCACCCAAACAACATCAATAACAGAAGTTTGGCAAGGAAAGAATCAACAACATGAACCATAACAATAAATCACAACATCCCGGCAAGGGAACAACAGTAGAAATAACACCGTATTGGCAAGGGACACAACTATAACCAATCTCACTCAAGTACATAACTTAATAAAATATTCCTCAACCGAAACAAGTACTCAATAGTATTCACAACCAAGAATTTCCATCAAATGAACAACAACCAAGGTGAAATTTAATCCATAACACAGTAAATATCAGTGACAATCACATAATTCATAATATCCGACTCACGGGAATTCTTGACACCAACATATAGGTACTCGTCACCTCACCTATACGTTGCACATGGAATAAACACATAGCAAATAAGACTCAATGCCTATTCCCTCAAGCTAAGGTTAAGCCAAACACTTACCTCGACTTCCACGACCAAAATCACGCCTCAATCACCGCTTTTCCTTTTAAACTCGACTCCAAATCAATTGTATCTAGACATAATTGACTCAATAACATCAATAAACGCTAAATAATTCAATTACAATGCTTAATTATAGACTTTCTAACATTCTTACCAAAAATTAAAAAATCGACTCCGGGCCCGCTTGGTCAAAACACGATGTTCGGACCAAAACTCGATCACTCATTCACCCACGAGACCGAATATGTAATTAGTTTTGAAATCTGACCCCAAAAGGAGGTCTAATTCCCAATTAATCAAAAAGCCCTAATTCTACCAAATTCCCTAACTTTCTACCCTTAAATCATGATTTTAGGCCTAGAAATCTAATGGGTGTTGATAAAATTTGAAGGAAATGAGTCTAAGATTACATACCTATGAGGTTGTGGTGAAGTTTTCTTGCAAAAATCGCCTAAGGTGGAGTGAAGAAGAAGTTATGAAATTTGGGTTAAATCCCGTAATGGGTTCTGTTTTTGACCAAAAAATTAATTGGACGAAATTACTCATCGCGTTCGCGAGCCCTTGGCCGCGTTCGCGAAGGTTTGACTTACTTGACCTATGCGTTCGCGAGCTTGGGGCCGCGTTCGCACAGGGTTAAAGCTATCCAGTTCCCCAGCCCCTCATTTACTCTACGCGTTCGCGATCCTGTGGACGCGTTGTGTAGAGTCCCAGTACTACCTTCCCCCAGGTCCCCTTGTGCTACGCATGCGCGTGAGGCCCTTCGCATTCGCGTAGAGCATTTCCCCCAAGCTCCGCGTTCGCGACCCTGGCCCTGCATTCGCGTAGGTATAATTTGCCCCCAGCCCAGCTTGTACATCGCGTTCGCGTGACTTATTCCGCGAACGCGAAGAACAAGTCACTTGACACCAGAAAACTGCTAAAACCCAAATTTTTGCTAAGTTAAAACACCCCGACGCCTATCCAAAACTCACCCGAGCCCTCGGGGCTCCAAACTAATAGCCCGTTTGGCCAAGCTTCTAAAATCAGCTTATTTTGAGAAGTGTTTTTCTCAGAAGTACTTTTTAAAAAAGTGTTTTTGGTGAGAAGCAGTTTGTGTTTGGCTAATTAATTTGAAAAGCACTTTTGAGCAGTAATTAGTGTTTGACCAAGCTTTTGAAAACTGCTTCTAATTGTATTTTTCTCAAAAGTGCTTCTTAGAAAAGTGCTTTTGGAGAGAAGCTAATTTATTCTGCTTCTCCAAAACTGCTTCGGTTTCTCCTCAAAAGCACTTTTTTTCCTTCCAAAAGCTTGGCCAAACACCTCAATTTTTGGCCAAAAGTGCTTTTGGCCAAAAAAGCACATTTGGCCCCAAAAAAAGGCTTGGGCAAACAGGCAATAAATATGCACACAACCTCAAAAATATCCTACGAACTTATTCGTGCGATCAAATCACCAAAATAACATCATAAACAACGAATTTGACCCCAAAATCAATGAAAATTTCCAAAATTTCTAAAACATCAAACTTTGCATTTACGGGTCCGAATCACATCAAATGACCTCTGTTTCTTACCAAACTTTACAGACATGTCATAAAAATTATATCGACCATGTACCGGGCTCTGGAACCATAATACGGTCCCGATAGCACAGATTTCACATATAATTAAACTTTCAAAAATCCTTTATATTTTCAGAAAACATTTTCTTTGAAAAATTCATTTCTCGAGCTTGGGACCTCGGAATTCGATTCCAAGCATACGTCCAAGTCCCATATTTTCTTACGGACCCTCCGGGACCGTCAAATCACGGGTCAGGGTCCGTTTATATTAAATGTTGACCAAAGTCAACTTAATGCAAATTTCAAAACAAAATTATCATTTTCCTCGGTTTTTTACATAAAGGATTTCCGACTACATGCTTGGGCTGCGCATGCAAATCGATATGAGATAGAAGGAGGTTTTCATGACCTCGGAACACATAATTAACTAGAAATACACGGGATGACTTTTTGGGTCATCACAATCTCCACCTATAAAACAAACGTTCGTCCTCGAACGGACATAGAAAGGTACCTAAATCGGGGAAAAGATGGGGATATCGGCTCCGCATATCGGACTCGGACTCCCATGTAGTTGCCTCGACAGGCTGACCTCTCCACTGAACACGGACCGAAGGATAACTCTTCGATCTCAACTGACGAACCTGCCAGGCTAATATGGCTATCTGCTCATCCTCATAAGTCAAATCCTTGTCCAACTGGACACTGCTGAAGTCTAGCACATGAGATGGATCGGCAAGATACTTCTGAAGCATAGATACATGAAACACCGGATGCATGACTGATAAACTCGGTGGCAAGGCAAGTCTGTAGGCCACCTCTCCTATTTTCTCAAGAATCTCAAAGGGACCAATGTACCTAGGGATCAAATTGCCCTTCTTTCCGAACCTCATCACGCCCTTCATGGGCGACACCCGAAGCAATACCCGATCTCCTACCATGAATGCCAAATCACGAACTCTGCGGTCTGCATAACTCTTCTTCCTGGACTGAGTTGTACGGAGTCTATCCTGAGATCCTCACCTTATCCAAGGAATCCTGTACTAACTCTGAACCCAACAACCTATCCTCCCCCAGCTCGAACCACCCAACTGACGACCGATACTGCCTACGCCTCATAAGGAGCCATCTGAATGCTCGACTAATAGATGTTGTTGTAGGCAAACTCCGCTAAAGGAAAAAACTGGTCCCATGAACCTCCAAAGTCAATGACACATGCTCGCAACAAATCCTCCAAGATCTAAATAGTACGCTCGGGTTGTCCGTCCGTCTAAGGATGAAACGTTGTGCTCAACTCAACCCGTATGCCTAACTCACACTAAAATACTCTCCAGAAATGGGAGGTAAACTGAGTACCTTGGTCAGAAATAATGGACACAGGCACACCATGCAGGTGAACAATCTCCTTGATGTAGATCTTTGCCAATCTCTCCGAAAAATATGAAACTGATACAGGAATGAAGTGTGCTGACTTGATCAGCCTATCCACAATGACACATACCACATCGAACATCCTCTGAGTCTGCGGGAGTCCAACTACGAAATCCATGGTGATACGCTCACACATCCACTGGGTCTCTGATGCTCGTACTTAACTTGCTGACAGTTCAAGCACTATGCTACATATGCCACAATATCTTTCTTCATTATCCGCCACCAATAATGCTGCCGCAAATCCTGGTACATCTTTGCGGCGCCCGGATGAATGGAATACCGGGAACTACGGGCCTCCTGCAATATCAACTCGCGAAGCCTATCGACATTAGTCACACAAATACAGCCCTGCATCCTCAAGACTCCATCATCATAAATTGTAACCTGCTTGGCACCTCTGTGGCGAACCGTATCCCTAAGGACACATAAATGATGATCATCATATTGTCGGTCCCGAATACAATCAAACAACGAAGAACGGGCCACAGTATAAGCCAAAACACTGCCAGTCTCAGAAACATCAAATCTCATGAACCGATTGGATAAAGCCTGAACATTTAAAGCAAGTGGTCGCCCCCCGACCGGAATATAAGTAAGACTACCCATGCTGACTGAATTCCGGCTCAAAGTATCGACCACCACATTGGTCTTCCCCGAATGATATAAGATGGCAATGTCATAGTCTTTCAATAACTTCAACCATCTTCTCTACCTCATATTCAACTCTTTCTGCTTGAACAAATATTGCAAACTCTTATGATCTGTGAACACCTCACATGACACACTATACAGATAATGCCTCCAAATCTTCAATGCGTGTACAATGGCTGCTAACTCTAAATCATGAACTGGATAGTTCTTATCATGAACCTTTAACTGGCGTGAAGCACAAGCTATAACTTTGCCATCATGCATCAACATTGCACCAAGTCCAACTCGTGAAGCATCACAATACACGGTATATGGCCCTGAACCTGTGGGTAAAACCAACACCGGTGTCGTGGTCAAGGCTGTCTTGAGCTTCTGAAAGCTCGCCTCAAACTCATTTGACCACCTGAACTGGGTACCCTTCTGAGTCAACCTGGTTATCGGGGCTGTAATAGATGAAAAGCCCTCCACAAACTGACGATAGTAACCTGCTAAGCCCAAGAAACTCCGAATCTCTGTAGCTGAGGTGGGTCTAGGCCAATCTCTGACTGCTGAAATATTCTTGGGATCCACCTGAATACCCTCTAGCGATACAACATGGCCTAGAAATGCAATTGAACTCAACCAGAACTCACACTTCGAAAATTTGGCATACAACTGACTGTCCTTCAGAGTCTGGAGGACGGCTCGAAGGTGTTGGTCATGCTCCTCTCGGCTGCGGGAGTAAATCAAAATATCATCAATGAAAACAATCACGAATGAATCCAAATAGGGCCTGAACACTCGGTTCATCAAATCCATAAAAGCAGTTGGGGAATTTGTCAACCCAAATGACATCACCAAGAACTCATAATGTCCATACCGAGTGCGAAAGGCTGTCTTAGGGACATCGGATGCCCTAATCCTCAACTGATGGTAGCCAGATCTCAAGTCAATCTTTGAAAACACTGTGGCACCCTGAAGCTGGTCAAACAAATCATCAATCCTCGGCAAATGATACTTATTCTTGATAGTAACCTTGTTCAATTGCTGGTAGTCAATACATATTCTCATTGTGCCATCTTTCTTCTTAACAAACAACACTGGTGCACCCCAAGGAGAAACACTAGGCCTAATAAAGCCTTTACCAAGCAAGTTATGTAATTGATCCTTCAACTCCTTTAGCTCTGGCGGGGCCATACGATATGGTAGGGTAGAAATGGGCTGAGTGCCCGAAGCCAAATCAATGCAAAAGTCAATATCCCTATCGGGTGGCATTCCCGGCAAGTCAGCAGGAAATACCTCTGGTAACTCACGGATAATGGGCACAGACTCCATAGGAAGAACCTCGGCACTAGAATCACGAACATAAGCCAAATAGGTCAAGCATCCCTTCTCAACCATACGCCGAGCCTTCATATACGAGATAACACTGCTGGAAGAATGACCAGGAGTCCCCTTCCACTCCAATCGGGGTACTCCCGGTAAGGCCAAGGTCACAGTCTTAGCATGAAAGTCTAGAATAACATGATAGGGAGATAACCGATCCATCCCCAAAATGACATCGAAATCAACCATATCAAGAAGTAAAATATCTACACGGGTCTCAAGACCGCCAATAACCACTATACATGATCGGTAGACTCGATCTACCACAATAGAATCACCCACCGGTGTAGATACATATACATGAGTACTCAGGTAATCATGAGGCATAATTAGATAAGGAGCAAAATATGAGGACACGTAGGAAAATGTATACCCCAGATCAAATAAAACCGAAGCATCCTTGTTGCAAATTGAAACCATACTTGTAATGAGTGTATCAGAGGCCTCAGCCTCAGGTCTGGCGGGTATAGCATAGCATCGGGGCTGAGCCCCACCAATCTGAACATCCCTGGGTCGACCTACTATGGGCTGCCCTCTACCTCTCATAGCCTGTCCTCCACCTCTAACTATCTGGACTCCACCTCTGGCACCTCGACCTCCACCCCTAGCTTGCTGAGGGAGTGGGGGTGCACATGGTGCGGGAATCATAGCACGGGAACCCTGGTGTTGAGAACTACTCGAAGCTCGAGGGAAAAACCTGGAAATGTGCCCTGGACCACCACAAGTGTAGCAAGATCTCTGTTGCTGAGACTGCTGGCCCTGATACTATCCATGTTGACCAGAATAACCACCCTGAAAGCTTTGGAGTGGTGGTGCACTGATGGGAGCTGGTGGTGCATTGCGGGATACCTGAAGTGCTGACTGGAATGGCCTAGGAGGATGGCCTCTGCCAAAATAATCCCTGCCTCCAAATGAGGCACCACTGAACTGCCAAAATGACGAGGCATCTTGTCATACCCCTAACCACTACCCTGTAATAAGACCATCTCAATCCGCCTGGCCACATTGGCCGCCTCCTGAAATCAAATATCAGTACCTGTCTCTCTGGCCATCTGAAGTCTAATCGGCTGGGCTAGCCCCTCAATAAACCTCCTCACCCTCTCTCGGTCGGTGGGGACTATCATGATAGCATGTCAGGCCAAAGTGATGAACCGAGTCTCATATTGTGTAACTCTCATGGAGCCCTGCTCTAGGCGCTCAAACTACCTCCGGAGATCCTCTCTCTAGGTAACTGGTAGAAACTTCTCCAAGAACAACTCGGAGAACTGAGCCCAAGTCAAAGGCAAAGATCCAGCTGGTCTGGTCAAACAATAATCCCTCCACCAAGTCTTGGCAGAACCAGAAAGATGGAAAGTAGCAAAATCGACCCCATTGGTCTCCCACGATCCCCATGTTCCGAAGAACCTCATAGCAACTGTCTAAGAAATCATGGGGATCATCTGAGGGTGCACCACTGAAAGTAGCAGGAAACAACTTGGTGAACCGATCCAATCTCCATAAAGCATCAGCGGACATGGCTGCTCCGTCAACCGCCAAAGATGCAACAACTGGCTGAACTACTTCAGTTGTCTGAGGTGCTGGAGCCTGGAACTGAGAGGCTAACTGCTCTGGTGTGCGGGTAGCAGGAATCTGGGCCCCTTCCCCAACCTGAGAGACGACTGGTGTTGTAGGAAGTAGACCTGCCTGAGCCACGCTCTCCATAAGGCCCACTAAGCGGACTAGAGCGTCCTGAAGCACTTGGGTGGAAATGAACCCCTCAGGGACCTGAGCTGGTCCAACCGGAACTGTCTGAGCAGGAACCTCATCCGCAAACTCTACCTGAGGATCCTCCACTGGGGCTACTGCCCTGGGCTGAGCTCTGCCCCGACCTCGGCCTCTAGCACATCCTCGGCCTCGTCCTCGGCCCCTCATAGGAGCTACAACTGGAGGGTCGGGCTGCTGATCGGTAAATGAGGAAGCACGTGTTCTCGCCATATGCGAGAGAATAGAATAGAAACTCAGTTAGAATTTAGAACTCAAATCGCACGACAGAGAAGAATATATATGAAGTTATTCCTAACCTTGCAGCCTTTGGGGGATAAGTACAGACGTCTCCGTACCGATCCCTCAGACTCTACCAAGCTTGTCCATGAATTATGAGACTTAGGCAACCTAGTGCTCTGATACCAACTTGTCACGCCCGAAATTCCCACCGTCGGGACCGTGATGGCGTGTACCGTTGAACCCGCTAGACAAGATAACGTGAATATTCAGTTTACGTTATTCCTTAACTATTAATCATGAACAGATGAATTACCAGATTAAAAAGAATTAAATTAAAAGACAAAGCATGATATAAATGTATTTCAATACAATCCTTTACGAAATTTCACCAAATCTAACCAAAACCCAAAATAGTGGAGTCACAACTCACGGACTATCTAAGAGTAGAACACATAACAGTCTGAAAGAAGTAAATACATCTGTTTCTGAAGTACTAAAAACAGAAATAAAGGAAGTGGAAGGGGACGCCAAGGCCTGCGGACGCCTGCAGGACTACCTCGGTGTCTCCGGGTGGACTGAAGGAAGCTTCCTAGCTCAATGTCCACAGGGTCCTGTACCGGGATCTGCACAACAAAAAGTGTGCAGGTGTAGTATCAGTACAACCGACCCCATGTACTGAGTAAGTGACGAGCCTAACCTCGGTGAAGTAGTGACGAGGCTAGGACACGACAAATAATACAATCTGTGCAATTTAATAACATATGAAAGAAATAACACCAACAGGAAGTAAACAATTAAGTACAAGATAAAAGGGGGGACACATGCTGGGTAAAAAGAGATAGCAAATAACAGGTGTAACGAAATAAGACAACAGTTTAAATATTAAAGTAACAACAGGAAATAATAACACAGAGGAAACAAGTGCACGACATCACTCTTCGTGCTTTTACTCTCATCCTCACTAAAACAAGTGCACGACATCACCCTTCGTGCTTTTACTCTCATCCTCACAATAAATAAATAGAAACGGCACCTTCATGATTTTAATATCATATCATGGCACGACATCACCCTTCGTGCTTTTACACTCTCATCCTCACAATAAATAAATAGAAACGGCACCTTCATGATTTTAATATCATATCATGGCACGACATCACCCTTCGTGCTTTTACACTCTCATCCTCACAATAAATAAATACACGACATCACCCTTCGTGCTTTTACACTCTCATCCTCACAATAAATAAATACACGACATCACCCTTCGTGCTTTACACTCTTCCTCACAAAAATCAATAAACGGCATCACCCTTCGTGCTTTACACACTTCCTCACCCAAACAACATCAATAACAAAAGTTTTTCAAGGAAGTAATCAACAACATAAACCATAACAATAAATCACAACATCCCGGCAAGGGAACAACAATAGAAATAACACCGTCCCGGCAAGGGACACAACTATAACCAATCTCAGTCGAGTACATAACTTAACAAAATATTACTCAACCGAAACAAATACTCAAAAGTATTAACAACCAAGAATTTCCATCAAATGAACAACCACCAAGGTGAAATTTAATCCATAACACAGTAAATATCAGTGACAATCAGATAATTCATAATATCCGACTCACGGGCATGCTTGACACCAACATATAGGTACTCGTCACCTCACCTATATGTTGCACATGGAATAAACACATAGCAAATAAGACTCAACACCTATTACCTCAAGCTAAGGTTAGTCCAAACACTTACCTCGACTTCTACGACCAAAATCGCGCCTCAATCACCGGTTTTCCTTTTGAACTCGACTCCAAATCAATTGTATCTAGACATAATTGACTCAATAACATCAATAAACGCTAAATAATTCGATTACAATGCTTAATTATAGACTTTCTAACATTATTCGTGTTGACCCAAGTCACTGCATGGTTTTGAAGATTGACAAATGTCTACCAAGTTGAACTAGGTCCATCAGGCTAACAGACTTATTGGCACGCGAAGAGTCCATGCGTAGGAGATAACATGTTATGTGAATTATCTGGGAACTAAGAGGTTGTCTCCTAAAGCGAAAACGTTGCAAATTGATAAGAGGTTAGAGTTCCAATTCAGCTAGGAAGTAACAAAGGAAGGAAGTTGAGTTTAATACAAACTCTTCTACCAAGAAAGAGTTGCATCAGAATTAAACAAGAACATCTCAACTTCTGGCGCTATATAATGTTGAAGTATTCCTACTGAAAAATAATCGCACAAAGGCAGATGTGAAACAAGAATTGAAAGCAAAATTCCCAGAGATATTTTGCAAGATCCTTGTGCGACACAAAGGCTACTACCAGCTAGAAGAACCAGTTTCATCTGTTTGTTTGTTGAGTCTAGTTGGTTGTAGTAGGTGCTTCAAATATTTTATCTTTCAGCTTTCTTAGAAGCAATTGTAATAGGTACACAATGTTCAAGTTAGAGTTAACTTGAAGCTTGTCGCAATTAGCTAGAGGCGAGGTTGTTACAAAGGGATTAGAGGTAGTCCTAGGTTTACAAAAAAGTTTATTTTGTAAATGTTGTTTGGCTCAGAGTTGTAGTGAAGAGTTTGTGAAAATCCTACTAAGGAGTAGGTCGTGGTTTTTTCACCTTTGGAGCCAGGTGTTTTCCACGTAAAAATCTCTGTGTTTTTACTTTATTGCATTTATTATTCTGCACCAGTAGAAGTTGGAACACCAAGAAGAACCAGTTTCTTCTACTAAGATAGCACTCGAAAAATTAGACACCACACAAATCACCCCCCCCCCTCTTGTGTGGTATTGAAGTATAAAACATCAATTGGTATCAGAGTAGGTTATCCTTGAAAAGGCTAACACCTTGGAAAAGATCAAAATGACTGCACCACCTGGAAACTGGGAGGGTCAATCAACTGCAAGGACACCACTCTTCAATGACCAGTATTACTCTTGGCGGAAGAATAGGATGAAGGATCACCTTATCGGAGAAGATTATGAACTCTGGGACATAGTCACTGATGGTCCTCTAGATACCATGAAGAAGATTGCTGAAGGTGTAGATGTACCAAAGACTAGAGCTGACTGCACTGCTGAGGATTTGAAGAAATGGGAGAAGAATGCAAAGGCCAAAAAGTGGCTAGTGTGTGAGCTAGGTCCAGATGATTATATCAGAATCCAAAGATGCACCACTGCCAAAGAGATCTGGGATACCTTGCAAGTAGCCCATGAAGGAACACCTCATGTAAAAAGATCAAGAGGTACTCTACTATACTCTCAGTATGAAAACTTTACTATGAAGGAAGGTGAGACAATCCAAGGGATGTACACAAGGTTCACAACCTTAACAAATCAACTTAAGTCTCTTGGAAGAGTCATTCTTGAAGAAGATAGGGTAGAAAAAATCCTGATAAGGGTTTTGCCAATCTCCTGGGAAAGCAAGATAACTGCTATCCAGGAATCCAAAAATATGGCAACTCTCAGATTGGACGAGTTAATTGGAAACCTTACTGCCTATGAACTCAGAAGGCAGACAATGAAGATGGATGGTCCAAAGAAGGAGATGAGTCTAGCACTGAGGATCACTGAGGGAGAAGATCTGGAGGATGATGAGATGGACATGATTAACAAAGAATTCAGAAACTTTCTCATGAGGAAGAAGGGCATCTCTAGAGGAGGAAATTACAACAAAGTTAAAGCTCCAGAAAGGCCAACCAACGAGGGATGCTACAAGTGTGAAAAAACTGACCATCTTATCAAAAACTGCCCTCAGTGGGAATTGGAATGGAAAAAGGAGAGATATGAAAGAAGGAAAAGTAAGAAGGAGCTGGTCCAACCCAAGAAAACCACAACAAAAGCTATGGTTGCTGCTTGGGGGAAAAGTTCAGATGAAGAATCAGAAGATGGTGAGGCTGAAGATCAGGCGCTCATTGCAATTGGAGAATCTGATGAGGAATCACATGAACAACCAGAGGTAAGTATCTCCCATCTTAAAAACAAAATAAAATTCCTATCTAAAGAAAAACTCTCTGAGTTGCTACTTGATTTTATGGATGATTCTGAAGAAACATCCAAAGAGAAAGATCAACTCTCTAAAGAATGTGAAATGCTAAAAGCAAAATGCATGAACCTGGAAATCAGGGTAAGTAAGTCTGAAAAGAAAAACATTGTCCTGTTGAACCAGGTTCATCCATTTGAAACTGAGATTCTAGAGCTAAAATCTGAAAACTTAAAACTGAAGTTAGGATCCAGTAAAAAGGCGGTTGATCATTCTCATATCATGTTAGAATAAAATATGGGAAAACTAAAAGATAAGATGTATGCCAAGGATGAACATATAAGAACTCTTAAAGAAGAACTTGGCAAAGTCAAACATGAACTAGATTGAACTTGTAAATGGAATAAATCATTTGATGCCTTAACATGGCTTCAAGTGAATCACAGTAGCAACCGAAGAGGGCTTGGCTTTGGGAGTCAATTGCCCAAATGGGATCCCAAAATCAAGTATCTCACTCTTCCTGAAAATAAAATCTGCACCCACTGTGGTAAGACTGGACATTACAAAATTGAGTGTACTACAAAAGAGCAGGCCAGTCGGAAAAATGAGAAGTTTGTTAAAAAGAAAAATTGGCTGCCTAATTAGGCAAGAATAAATTTAATTCATCCATTCTCTCATAGAAAAGGATCCAAACTAGTTTGGGTTCTTAAAACTAACCTCTGATTTGCTTTTGTAGGTACAAGTGAGAGGAAGCAGCCAAATTTGGTTTTTGGATAGTGGCCGCTCAAAGCATATGACGGGGAACAAGGAACAATTCCTTTCACTTGAAAACCTCAAAGGAGGAAATGTCTCCTTTGGAAATGGAAAGAAAGGTGAAATTATAGGGGTTGGCAAAGTAGGTAAGGATGACACACGTTCCATCGAACATGTGTACTTGATAGATGGCTTGAAATATAGCCTGATCAGTGTGTCACAATTGTGTGACAGAGGTAACCTGGTTGCTTTCACTTCCACAAAATGTTTTGTGATTAACTTGCTTACTGACAAGATTGTTTTGCAGGGAAAGAGAATGAATAATATCTATGTCATAGACTTGTCCACACTGTCTGAAAATGAACTCACTTGCTTAAGTGTTTTGGACAGTGATCCCCTCCTTTGGCACAAACGACTTGGACATGCAAGTCTAAATCAGCTTAACAAATTAGTCTCTAAGGACTTAGTGGTGGGACTCCCTAACATTAAGTTCAAGGAAGACAAAGTTTGTGAGGCATGTGCAAGGGGGAAGCAGGTAAGATCCTCATTCAAAAGTAAGAAAATGATCAGTACCACCAGGACGTTGGAACTGGTTCATCTGGATCTGTGTGGTCCAATGAGAACTCTGAGCAGAGGTGGTAAGAAATATGTGATGGTGCTAGTTGATGATTATTCAAGGTTCACTTGGACCTTATTCCTGACATCTAAGGATGAAGCATTTGATATGTTCACCTCATTTGTTAAGAAAACTCAAAATCAGTTAAGGCATCAACTAACATCAATAAGATCTGACCATGGCACTAAATTTGAAAATGCAAAGTTTGCTGAGTTCTGTGATGAACATGGTATCAATCACAATTTTTCTCCCCCTAGAACCCCACAGCAAAATGGGGTTGTGGAAATAAAGAATAGAACTCTTGAAGACATGGCAAGAACCATGCTTCTTTCTAGCAAACTACCACACAGCTTCTGGGCAGAAGCAATAAATACTGCTTGTTATATAATCAATAGATGTATGACCAGGCCACTGGTAGGGAAGACTCCTTATGAATTACTTAAAGGGAGAAAGCCCAACATATCTCATCTTAGGGCTTTCGGATGCAAATGCTTTGTGCACAATAATGGCAAAGATTCCCTAGGTAAATTTGATCGCAGAAGTGATGAGTGAATATTCTTGGGATATTCATCACATAGAAAAGCCTATAAAATGTACAATAAAAGAACTATGTGTGTGGAAGAGAGTGTGCATGTTGTCTTTGATGAAACTAACACTCTTTCTGAGAGACAGGAACCAGAAGATGAGGAGCTTGGACTGGTGAGAAGCAGTGAACACATTGAAGCAGCCATGGAAGATGGAACAGGTGATGGACCAGGTCCAACAAACCCAAGCAACATGACAGGGGGAACTCAACATGTGAACCTTGGCTCTGATCCTGTTCCACAACAGCAAGACACCATAGAATTATCAAGAAGTGAACATTTGGTGCTCAAGCCACACATATATCAAAGCTATCACCCTCTTGAGAACATCATAACAGATTTGTCATCCGAAATCAAAACAAGAGCCTCATTGAAAAATCTGTGTGCGTTAGATGCCTTCCTATCCTTAATCGAACCAAAGAACATTGGTGAAGCCCTACAAGATGTTGATTTGGTAAATGCCATGCAAGAGGAGCTGAATCAATTTGAAAGAAGTCAAGTATGGCACTTGGTACCCAGGCCACTAGACAGATCAGTGATTGGCACAAAGTGGGTCTTCAGGAACAAGCTCGATAAGGATGGAACTATTACAAGAAACAAGGCCAGACTGGTTGTTCAAGGGTATAGTCAAGAAGAAGGAATCGACTATGATGAGACTTTTGCCTCTGTGGCAAGACTGGAGGCAATCCGACTTCTTATAGCATTTGTTGCACATATGGAATTCACTCTCCATCAGATGGATGTTAAGAGTGCCTTTCTCAATGGCTATTTGAAGGAAGATGTATTTGTCAAACAGCCTCCAGGTTTTGAAAGCAAGGAGTCACCTGACCATGTATACAAACTTGACAAGGCTCTATATGGTCTCAAACAAGTGCCTAGAGCATGGTATGAGCGGCTATCAAAATTCCTACTAGAACATGGGTACAAACGAGAAAAAATTGACAGCACCTTGTTCTTAAAGGAAAAGGGTAAAGAACTTCTAGTTGTGCAAATATATGTGGATGATATTATATTTGGGGAAACTTCTGAAAAACTGAGTAAGGAATTTTCTACACTTATGGGGAGTGAGTTTGAGATGAGTATGATGGGTGAGCTAAAATTCTTCTTAGGCCTGCAAATCAAGCAAAACCTCAATGGAACAATGATCCATCAACAAAAGTATGTGAAAGAACTGCTGAAGAAGTTTAAAATGGAGGACTCAAAAGAAATAGACACCCCCATAGCCATAACTACAAAATTGGATATAGATGAACCTGGTTCATCTGTTGATCAAAAGATATACAGAGGGATGATTGGGTCTCTATTATATCTCACTGCCAGTAGACCTGATATTATGTTCAGTGTAGGGATGTGCGCTAGGTTTCAAGCAAATCCAAAGGAGTCCCACCTAACTGCAGTGAAGAGAATTTTGAGATATCTGAAAGTCACCACTGATTTGTGCCTTTGGTATCCTAAAGGTAGTAATTTCGACCTTATAGGATATGATGATGTTGATTATGCAGGTTTCCTGATTGACAGGAAAAATACCTCAAGCATGGCTCACTTTTTGGGCTCCTGCCTTGTGTCTTGGGCCACCAAGAAACAAAATTCAGTAGCTTTGTCTACTGCTGAGGCTGAATATGTGGTTGCAGCCTCATGTTGTGCTCAGTTGTTGTGGATCAAGCAACAACTCATGGACTTTGGTATAGATGTGGGATGCATTCCTATTTTCTGTGATAACACTAGTGCAATTAGTATGACCAAGAACCCGGTTCATCATAAGAGAACTAAGCACATAGATGTTAGACACCATTTCCTAAGGGATAACTATGAAAAAGGAATGATCTCAATCGCATTTTGTGCTACTGACAAGCAAATTGCAGATATCTTCACTAAAGCACTGAGTAGGGAGCCTTTTGAGAGAAACAAGCTTGAATTAGGGATGATTAAGATCACCTAATTGGAAAAACAGAAATGAAAAAAAAACTGAAAAAGAAGAAAATAAAAAAAAAATTGGCTAGAAATTTTAACTTAGGTACTTAACCAGACTAATCATTGCTCAGTATTATGTCTTTATTGTCATATTCTCTTGCCATGTGTTAATATGACTCCCTTGATGCTAATGATGTTTCTCTATCTTTGTAAATTGAGGCAAGTTAAAGATTTTAACAAGATGAACCTGGTTCATCCATGCTGGTTCATCTGACTGACAAGGTACATACTCATCTCCATAAATTTATTAAATTAATTACAGTAATACATGAGCAGGACTCTATCTACATTTGGTTCAATTCAAATTCCTATTACTTATCCAAATTGAACCAGTTTCAAGAAGTCCCAACTCTACTTAATTAGCCTAGTTTTTAAGGGGTTTGTAACTGTCTAATCAATGTCAGTCCTGCATCAATTAGACTACCACTTGAGTAAATACTCTGCCTGTTGTAAAATTCTCAGCCACATCTTATAAATGGGTCATCATTACTCCCCTCTTCATAACCAAACCGTCGAACCAAGTTCATCTCACTTCTCTCAAACCAAAACTGATCAACCTTTCATCTTTTCTAAAAACATTCACAACAATGTCGTCACCACCTCATGTTTCTACATCTTCTTCATCACCAATTCATGATTATGATGGAGGACTTTAACCCATGAAAACCCAGTCTGATTCTAATTCTCCATATGTGTATAGCTCTCAATCTCCAGAAATATCATTAACCCATGAAAACCCTCCAGTTCTTGAACCCACACCTAACCCTACCCCAGCCCCCAGGGATCGTCGTGTGAAAGTTCTTGCCAGAAAATCCGTTGCCTCTGGCTCTCGTGCAAGATTTTTGGAGGAAATTCTACAGGCTGAACAGAAGAATAAGTCTGAATCATTAAGTGAATCTTTCAAATCAGCCAATGAGGATGAAACACCTGGTTCATCCAGTTCTGAGCAAGGAAATCTTGAGGTTAGTTCTGAACCTGCTACTACTAAGAACAAGTTTGTGTTGGTTGGGTCCGTTGTTGATGTTGAAGTGCCTGATAGGCGTAGAAAATTAGGAAAAGAAAAGATTCTTGAGAGTGAGGGAGACAGAGGTTCTGTAAGGGGATCTGGGGAGGACGACACCCCCTTGGCTATTTGTGGTCCCGGTCCTGAGCATGTTGGAGAAAATGTCACAGATTTAGGGGGAAATGTTGATGAGGAAGCAGCAGCGGGGTTGGAGAACTTGAGACAGGGTATAGATGAACCTGTTTCATCTATAGAGGAAACACTAGCTGAGATGCTGCAGAGGTTGAGAGACTCATACAATCCCAAAAGGAGAAGATCTATAACGTCTAGAAAATCTAAAATACATGTTTCTTCCAAGAAACGAAAAGCTCAAGCGTCTGCTGATGATCCTGCCCCAAAAGTACGTGCTACTAAGAGTGTTGTACAACGACAAGAAGAAGAATTAGAAAAGGCTCTGATAGAGAGCAGGAAAAAGATGGCTGCAAAGAGAAAAGCCAAAGTAGGAGAGCCTGTTGAGGCTGTTGATGTGGATGATGAATCGTTGGACCTGGTCCAACATGAGGAGCAACCTGCTCCTATTTTGATTAAGACACCCAAACCCAAAAAGGCTAAGGCTTCTTCAAAGAAGTCAGCTATTGTGTCTGCCACACCCTCAAGCACTGCTAAGAGGTCCAGTTTTAGGGTCAAGAAAGTACAAGTGAGAGAAGTAGATAAAGAATGGAGTAGATAGGATGAGAAGGAAGTTTATGAAGAGTCTGATAGAATAACAATGTTCAGCAAGAGAACAATTCTGAAGGAAAAGTTGTTAAAAGATCTCGAGGAGTTTGGGATACAATACTTGCTGGGCACACTGGATGTGCAGGGATGGAAGGATATGGTCCTTCGCATGGAAGGAAGGCTGGAAAGAAAAGAATTGGTGGAGTTCATAGGTAATGTAGTCGTGAAAGATGGCAGGGTTACTTCTACAGTCAAGGGCATACATATCACTTTTGATTCAAAGGAACTAGGTGGGATTCTAAACATACCTGCTGAAGGCTACGATGATTACACTAAGCAAAGATGGCCAAGTCTTGATGGAATGGCCTCAGCTCTCAACATCACTAGATTCTTTTGTGAGAATAAGGAGGAGGCTGAGCCCAGACCAATGTTCAAGAGTGAAATGCGGCCCCAACATAAGCTATTCTTTGAATTTGTCATCAAGTTCCTGCTGCTTAGGCAAGAAAGAAGGCATATCGCCAATTACATGGACCTCACCTTGATGGAGTGTTTGTATAGGGGAAAGCAGATCAACTGGCCAACTTTCATCATTCAACTCTTAGACAGAGTGGTAAATGGAACCAAAGTACATGTTATTCCTTATGGCTTTATTCTGACAACTGTACTTGCTCACTTTGAGATTCCTGTGAAGAAAGCTGAGATGGGTAATGCTAAGGATTATTTTGGGAGGAACATTTTGTTGACTTGTGATTATATTATCAATGTTCCGGAAGATGAACCTGGTTCATCTAGGAATCAGCCAGTCAATAACAAAGTAAGGTCTTTGGTGCAGGAATGAGAGATGAAGGATGAGGAGATGCTTAGATTGAAATCTCGCCTTCATGAGGTGGAAGCTGAGCGGGATGCTCTCAGAGTTGAACTAGCAAAAGAGAAGGAGAAAAATGAAGGTGTACTTCACCAAATGCTGTCTCTCCTTCAAGCCAAGAACCCAACCTTATCTGCACCTACCCAACCTTAGGTTGTCCAGAGCTACCAAAACCCCATCTATGACCAAGTCCGGGATTTGTTATGTTTCCCTTTTTACTCTGTTTTGCTCATGGTAATGGTTGTTTTTTTTACTGTATGGTGTTTGATGTCTGATCCTATCAATGAATTTTGCTATTTTGTTATTGACTTGTCTCAATTTCTTATTTAGCTTACATTTATTAGTTTCTTGTGATGATTAATCATGCTTTGCACCTGCAGTTGCCTCAAATGGCCATGAGTAATTGTTAATAACTCTGGTAAGTTTATCATTTTGCAACTTTTCGATGATGCCGAAAGGGGGAAGAAATGTGCTTTTTTAAACTTCAAACGATTGTGATATTTATAACCTAATGAACCTGGTTTCCTTATGATAAATGCTTAAAACCATACAAAGTGTTTGAAGATTATACAGGGTTAAGCACAGGGTTTGTCATCATCAAAAAGGGGGAATTTGTTGACCCAAGTCACTGCATGGTTTTGAAGATTGACAAATGTCTACCAAGTTGAACCAGGTCCATCAGGCTAACAGACTCATTGGCACGCGAAGAGTCCATGCGTAGGAGATAACACGTTATGTGAATTATCTGGGAACTAAGAGGTTGTCTCCTAAAGCGAAAAGGTTGCAAATTGATAAGAGGTTAGAGTTCGAATTCAGCTAGGAAAGTAACAAAGGAAGGAAGTTGAGTTTAATACAAACTCTTCTACCAAGGAAGAGTTGCATCAGAATTAAACAAGAACATCTCAACTTCTGGCGCTATATAATGTTGAAGTATTCCTACTGAAGAATAATCGCACAAAGGCAAAAGTGAAACAAGAATTGAAAGCAAAATTCCCAGAGATATTTTGCAAGATCTTTATGCGACACAAAGGCTACTACCAGCTAGAAGAACCAGTTTCATCTGTTTGTTTGTTGAGTCTAGTTGGTTGTAGTAGGTGATTCAAATATTGTATCTTTCAGCTTTCTTAGAAGCAATTGTAATAGGTACACATTGTTTAAGTTATAGTTAACTTGAAGCTTGTCGCAATTAGCTAGAGGCTAGGTTGCTACAAAGGGATTAGAGTTAGTCTTAGGTTTACAAAAGAGTTTGTTTTGTAAATGTTGTTTGGCTCAGAGTTGTAGTGAAAAGTTTGTGAAAATCCTACTGAGGAGTAGGTCGTGGTTTTTTCACCATTTGAGTCAGGTGTTTTCCACGTAAAAATCTCTGTGTTTTTACTTTACTGCATTTATTATTCCGCACCAGTAGAAGTTGGAACACCAAGAAAAACCAGGTTCTTCTACTAAGACAGCACTCGAAAAATTAGACACCACACAAATCACCCCCCTTGTGTGGAATTGAAGTATAAAACATCACTTCCCAAAAATCCAAAAATTGATCCCGGGCCCGCTTGGTCAAAACACGAGGTTCGAACCAAAACCCGATCACCCATTCACCCACGAGCCCGAATATGTAATTAGTTTCGAAATTCGACCCCAAAACGAGGTATAATTCCCAATTAATCAAAAAGCCCTAATTCTACCCAAATCCCTAACTTTCTACCCTTAAATCATGATTTTAGACCTAGAAATCTAATGGGTGTTGATAAAATTTGAAGGAAATGAGTCTAAGATTACCTACCTATGAAGTTGTGGTGAAGTTTTCTTGCAAAAATCGCCTAAGGTAGAGTGAAGAAGAAGAAGTTATGAAATTTAGGTTAAATCCCGTAATGGGTTATGTTTTTTACCAAAAAATTAACTGGGCGAAATTACTCATCGCGTTCGCGAGCCCTTGGTCGCGTTCGCGAAGGTTTGACTTACTTGGCCTATGCGTTCGCGAGCTTGGGGCCGCGTTCGCATAGGGTTAAAGCTACCCAGTTCCCCAACCCCTCATTTACTCTACGCGTTCGCGACCCTGTGGACGCGTTCGCGTAGAGTCCCAGTACTACCCTCCTCCGGGTCCCCTTTGTGCTACGCGTTCACGTGAGCCCCTTCGCGTTCACGTAGAGCATTTTCCCCAACCTCCGCATTAGCGAACCTGGCCCTGTGTTCGCGTAGGTATAATTTTCCCCCCAGCCCAGCTTGTAACTCGCGTTCGCGTGAGTTGTTCCGCAAACGCGAAGAACAAATCACTGGACACCAGAAAACTGCTAAAAACCAGATTTTTGTTAAGTTAAAACACCCCGGCGCCTATCCAAAACTTACCCGAGCCCTCGGGGCTCCAAACCAAATATGCACACAACCTCAAAAATATCCTACGAACTTATTCGTGCAATCAAATCACCAAAATAACATCATAAACAACGAATTTGACCCCAAAGCCAATGAAATTTCCAAAACTTCTAAAACAACAACTTTGCATTTACGGGTCCGAATCACGTCAAATGACCTCCGTTTCTTACCAAACTTTACAGACATGTCATAAATATTATATCAAACTTGCACCGGACTCCGAAATTATAATACGGGCCCGATACCACAGATTTCACATATAATTAAACTTTCAAAAATCCTTTATATTTTCAGAAAATAATTTCTTTCAAAAATTCATTTTCGGGCTTCGGACCTCGGAATTCAATTCCGGGCATACGCCCAAGTCCCATATTTTTCTACGGACCCTCCGGGACCGTCAAATCACGGGTCCGAGTCCGTTTACCAAAAATATTGACCAAAGTCAACTTAATGCAAATTTCAAAATAAAATTATCATTTTCCTCAGTTTTTCACATAAAGGCTTCTCGGTTACACGTACGGACTGCGCATGTAAATTGAGGTGAGATAGAAGGAGGTTTTCATGACCTTGGAACACATAATTAACTATAAATACACGGGATGACCTTTTGGGTCATCACAATTTTAGTTAACTTTAGTCAATATTTTGACTAAACGGACCTGGACCCGTGTTCCGACGGTCCCGGGAGGTACGCAGTAAAATATGAGACTTGAGCGTATGCCCGAAATTGAATTCTAAGATCCCTAGCTTTAGAAATCAATTTTTGAAGAAATTTGTTTTGCTAGATTTTTAAGGAAATAAAGAAATGAATTAATGTGTGAACTCGTTGGTATCAGGCTCGTATTTTTTGTTCCGGAGCTCGATACAGGTTTATAACGATATTTAAGTCTTATCTGTAAAATTTGATGAGAATTGGAGTTGATTTGACGTGATTCGGACGTCCGGTTGAGAAATAGTGAAATTGAAGTGTTCTTGAGAAAATCATGAGTTTTGAGGTTAAATTTGTAGTTTTAGATGTTATTTTTGTGATTTGATCGCATAGGCAAGTCCGTATGATATTTTTAGACTTGTGTGCATGTTTAGTTTGGAGCCCCGAGGGCTCGGGTTAGTTTTGGATAGGCCACAAAGTGAATTATACTTAATGAAATTTGCTTGTGTGCTTCAGGTCTGCAGACGTCGCATTTGCGATGTCTGGCTCGCAAATGCGAAAATAATCTCGCATTTGTGACCAGTGGCTGGGAAGGGGACCTTCGCATTGGCGAGGCTCAATGTCGCATTTGCGACCAGAGTAGGGGTTGCATTTGCGAACAACCGTTCGCATTTTCGATAACAGCAGGCCCATGCCACATTTCGCATTTGCGAACCTCTGTTCGCATTTGCGATAACTGCAATTGCTCAAATACATTTTTAGACGGGATTTTCACCCATTTTCCAATTCTTTCAAACCCTAAACCTCCATAGACGATTTTCCAAAGACCCAAATTTCTTCAAATCATATGTAAGTGATATCTAACCAATTCCTTTCAGTCTCTTGCAAATTTTAACAAGATTTCAACCAAAAATCTAGAACTTTCATGGTAAAATTTGGGGTATTTGGGTATAACTTAGGAATTTCGAAATTTGGGAATTTAGACCTCGAATTGAGGTCAGATTCCAAAACCAATTGTCTATCCAGGCTCGGGGGAGAATGGGTAAACAGAATTTTGTCCGAACCTCGAGTTTAGACCAAGCGAGCCTAGGGTCGATTTTTGTATTTTGATAGAAAGACATAGGAAAACCATGATTTTCCATTAAAGTTAATGCCTTTAGCAATAATTAATGATATTGAACCAATTGTGATTAGATTCGAGCGGGTTAGAGGCAAATTCTAAAGGAAAAGTTGTGCTTGAGCAGTGAGTTGCTTGTGAGATCGAGGTAAGTGTTTGGTTTAACCTTGACTTAAGGGAATATGAATCCCCAACTTGAATGCTATGTGAAATTTCACGTGAGTGATGTATATGTGAGGTGACGAGTACCTATGCACCACCAAATTATTTGTTTAACATGTTCCCTTCCCCGTTTCCAACTTATTATATTCCTGTCTTAATTGTTCCATGATTATTAATGCTTCCATGCCTACTTGTTGGTTAGATTTTGTTTCACTTATTTGGAAGTATAAATTGTTCCTTAGTCACATTGTGGTACATTTTGGTTGAGCTGGCTGCCAATGTTTTATAATACATTTTAGTTGGTTTCACGGTGTAGTGATAATTAGTGAAGTTTTTGAATAGTACAACTTTCTGTTTATGGTAGTTGAGACATAAATATTGTGAAAGACTTGGATCTAATTTGTGAAACTTTATTATAGATAAAGAGATGTGATTCTCTGGTGGGAGCGGGCTGCACGCCGCAACAAGGAGTAATAAGGGTGTACATGTGAGATCGGGTTGCACGCCGCAACATGAGAAATAAGGGTGATATATATAGGGAGGAGCAATAAGGATGGTCAGGTGGGATCGGGTTGCACGCCACAACAAGGAACAACAAGGGAGAATATTCATGTTTTACTGGTTATAAAAATAAAGAATGGAATACTCATTGTTTTATTGTTGTCATTTCATATTCGGCTCTTATTGTTGTTTTAATTGAAATTTGAAAATTTTCGTAAGGATTGGTTATATATGAGATCATGAAAAGTTAGCTGAGTTATTTTATTAATTGTTGCAAGTTACTGTTTATTTAGTTTACTATTCTTTCTTGCTTTATTATACATTGTATACAAGTTATGTTATAAATGCCCCGCCGTAGCCTCTTCACTACCTCGTCGAGGTTAGACTCAGCACTTACAAGTACATGGAGTCAGTTATACTAATACCACACTCTGCACTTCTTGTGCAGATCCAGGTACCGATCAAAGTTAAGTTCGAGTAGTGGTTGATCATTTGCGCGGAGACACGAGGTAGATCTACCGGCGTTCGTAGATTCCTGGAGTCTTCTCCTTATCACTTATTTACTGTTTTATTTCATCCAAAACAAATATATATATATATATATATATATATATATATATATATATATATATATATATATATATATATATATATATATATATTTATATATTCTTTCAGCCAAATACTTGTAGTATTTTTTAGTAGTTCGTGAATTGTGACTCTAGATCCTGGGTAGCTAGATATTATAATTAGCTCCGAGTCTCGTTTTATTATGTCTCGCACTATTCGATATTCGTTTATTTGGTAATTTTAGACCTAATATTATACTTTAATTGTTTTAAATATTGAATTCCGCTAACATTGGCTTGCCTAGCAAGTATGGTGTTAGGCATCACGATCCCGAGGGTTGAGAATTTGGATCGTGACAGATATGAACATATGGTTAATTTTATTGTGTAAAAAATTGTCGCAAGTTGTAATAACTTTGATCGTGGTTATACAAGTTCATTCCGCGTGACTTCCTTCAAACCATTTGTCTGAAATTCGAGCCGTGTAGGTTTGAGTTTAAAACCATTTGGTTTATATCAGTTATATTTTTGACGCAACTCAACTTCAGGTCAATTATCTAAAGTTCGAATTATTATAGCCCAAACTTTACTCCAGTAGCCACTAGTCTAAAGTTCGAACTTGCTGCAGTAAGCTCGAAAGCTCTATCTTTTTTTTGATTAATGAGCATATCAAAAAGAATATTATTATTCATATTTATTTTAAACTCCTATTTTTCTACATTAAAATTACATAAATAATTTATATCCAACATTTGATTTATGGTACAGATGGAAAAAAGTGAAGAAATCGAGCGGACTAAAAGAAATACTAAAAAATGCACTAATTTTTAAATTGTCACTGTGTTCTAAAATAACAAACATTAGAAGTGACTATGGGTGCAAATCGCCCTATTCGTGCCAGGCAAGCAAATGCGTAAGCCCACCCAACCTCCAACTAAGGTTACAAACAAACCAAGGGTGAACTAACCACGGTTACTCTCTTCGCAATTAGCTCTCATTTTTTCTCTCATTCTCGGATCAGCTCAATCCCTAGGGTTTCGAACCGCGAAATTATTGATTTTTGTCATCAAATCACTTGAATTGTCAATTTATTTCTTCGTGCAGATTACTTTATTGATCGGTATATGGAAACCCAACCATTAATGGAATTTCCTCGGAGAAATATAGATAAGCGACCTCGAAAACGGCCTCGTTTGGCATGGGACGTAGGGCCTCCAATTCAGCCACCAATTCCACCAATTCCACCAATTCCCAAGGTTTGAATTCAAAAATATATATATTAATTTTAACTGATATTTTATTGTGTTTTCATTCTCCTTTATTTGGTGGAATTTGAAGTTTGTTTGTGACAAGAAAATTGCTATAATGTGTGAATTAAGAGTTCTTTTGTTATTAGCAAAATATGGAATTTGTAATGTGACAATCATAGGGAAGTTGTAGGGGTACTCGTGAAACTTACAGTTCTTGAGTGACTTAGATTTTAGACTAAGATTGCCTTCGAAGTCAAAATATTAATGGGAATAAGGATAAAAACTCAATATGGAGTTGTGTGGGGAAAAGAAAGTTCTTTTTTCTTTATAATATAGTAGCGGGCATAAAGTTTAAGTTTTGAGGCAAAGTTGCTTGAAAGGGTTATTTGTTATGAAAGGATTCTCCGTTTCCCGAAGGTAAGTATGCATTTCCAAATGTGTATCTTAGACTTTGTTTAAGAAATCAGAGTGAAGAAAATGTGTTGAAACCGATCACTACGTATAGGATATAGGACACACATTAAACAGTGTTCTAGAATAATTTTATTGTCGACCACCAGACATTCATATGTGTCTCTTAGCGACCTTTTTAATTGAGCAATGTAAGGTAAATTTTGTGAAAGAATGTTGAAATTGAGAAAAGCTTAATTTATTTAGTTCAAACACTTCATTTAAAAGAAAGAAAGAAAGAAAATAAAGTCAACACAGACGGGTGAGAAAGGATATATAAGTCGATATAGTTGCAGTAGAATAATTATATGCTTCTGGAATCTTTATCATGCAACCTCCTATGATTAGAGAAAATAATGTCACCATGTCCTAGTCCTTTTAGCACTGCTCTTATGTCCATGCTGCATAGGTTAATGGAAACTATTGCAAAATATGATCTAGACATACTGTCACAAAGTATCATACTCACATCACTTCCTCTATCACACATAGGAGTAAGGTGTTGATATGCTATAGGCATACTGTTGCAGAATATGATTACATGTACTATTTTAAAACATGATGTAGTCCATATCAGTAAATAAATATGTCATAGCCTTTGATATGCTATATGAATTATGTCATTCAGGGGAAAAGGCATTGAGGCAAAATGTACTAACATATTTTTATTCAATCTAGGTTCTTCCAACAATATACTGTGGGCAAGAGTTTGGGAACGGAGCATTGCTGAACTATGCTTATTCTTCAATGTATTACAAGGGGATCCCTCATAATGGATCTCCTCCTCGGAGACCAGATGATAAAGATGGCCACTATGTTTTTGCGATTGGGGAGAACTTAACTCTTCGCTGTAAGTTGTTGCTGTTTCTTCCCTTAAAATTAATTAATTTCTAGGTAACTCCACATTATAAGTCTACCAGGATTTTCAATTTGTCCGAAAAGGTGATTCTGTCTTTCTTCTAGTCGGCAAAGGCCTTTCCATTATCTTTTTTTTTTTGACTTGTGTATATTAAAAGTTGCACTTTTATATTTCGACTATTCGTACGTAAGATCTACTTTCCTACTTTCCCTTCTATCCAATGACTTAGAACCTTAGATCTAAATGTTTTTCACATTGGTTTCTTCAACTTGAATCTAGTATTTGACAAATTGCACAAGCCAGCAGCATTTCAAGTAGTACTAAGCATTCTAGATGTGCATCTGTAAGTGTTTTAGGAAAGGAGATTTACACCTATATGTGAGTTATGATGCTGCAAACTCTGATTTGAGCTGGCAATTGTTGAATTAGCCTTGGTCAAGGATATAAGGATACCAACTAGTTAACTTTTTTTGCTTCTCGTTTTTACTGATTAAAAAAAGTCGTCTCCAATTTCTGTTCTGGCAGAGGGAGATTCTTGGCTTTCTAGGTATGCATGTAGGACCTAGTTTTGTTCCCTGGTCATCTTTATCGAAAGGATTAAGGTCATCGATCTCTCCATTAGTTGCATGATGCGCCTTTTCCACATCTGTGATACTGAGTGCATTCAGGAGCTGGTCATAGTCCCATAAATAATTGACTATCCGCTTGAGGAATATTTATCCCCGTGTTTTGGATATTCTGTTCAACTACCGTCATGTCAACACTGCTCTTCTATCAGAGTAAACAGGGTGGCACAATTTCTTTTCCCAATTATCACCTTAACCTAAATTTGGCATACGGACATCTACGGTTAGCGTGATGATCACATGCACCAACATGATTATCCTGTGAATTATTATACCCGTAAATATGTTTCTCTTTTCTAATCCACTCATTTCTGTATTTGCAGATAGGATACTCAGCAAAATGGGGGAAGGTTAGTTACTCCCTCTCTCTTTTCTTTTTTTGAGCCTTTGCCCCCTTTGCTTGTTATGTTTTTGAGAGGGGGTGTTTATTGGGTTTTGTATGAGTATAATGCCGTACCTTTTTTTTTATTGAAGCAATCTTTATTGATGTTTGAATAACTAATTTTTTTCCAAGGCCTGCTTAAAATCATTTTTTTGATAATCTTTTTTTCTTGAAAACATTCACATGTTTTTGTTGATTTATTCCTGCAATTTTCCATTTTGTCTGAGATAAACTTTTGTCTCTCTGCCCTTCCAGGGTAGGGGTAAGCCTGCGTACATCATACCCTCCCCAAACTCCACCTGTGGGATTACACTGTTGTTGTTGTTGTTGTAAACCTTTGGCTGAAAAAAGAAATGGCCTATGAAGTATTTTACTCAGTATTTTTTCAATTTAGTTTCACTGAGTATTGACAGAAAAATGAATAGTTCCTCAGTTATCAAGGTTGGTACTTTTGGTAGTATCTATTGACAGGATCCCCAATTATATAGGAATATTAAAATACTTCTAGAGAAGTTTCCTAATATTGTACTTGAACTTCCCATGAGGACATTTTAGTTTACTAGTATCTATGAACGTGTGTTGCACGTTAATAATAACCCGTGATGGTTTAAACATTTATTTATATGAAGGAACAACATAATTTAATTAATGTGAGAAGTTGTATGTATAATAATACAACAATAACTGAAAAATATTATTATATTAGCATAATACGTAAAATTCAAAATGAAAGGATATCATCAGCACTTACACAAATGATCAGTTTAGTTATGTTAGTCAGATAATTATGTTTTATAGTTTAAACATATTTAATGTGATGGTACTTTACCGAACACTTCTTTGTAGACGATTATTTTTTTATGTATGTTTCCTTCTAATGCTTTGATTGCTCTGTCATAACCACAACTTTTGATGTCACTAACTCAATATTGATATCATCTTGAAAGTGCAACATACAGTTGTCCGTGCAAGAAAACTTATTGCGATAAATATAGTCTGATATTTAAGTTGTTTGTCCCTGTGCTTTATTTATTATAGTTGCAAGACAAAAGTTAAAAGGATATTCTTTAGTTTCGGAAGACGAAAGTTGAATTCAGTGATAAAAATATACTTAGAAGCACATTGACCAGTATCATAATTTTTGTATGATATTATTGTCAAAATTTCTATATACCATCGGCAGATCTAAAATTTTCAGTAGCATAACAAGCATTTTTTTCTTAAAAATCAACCTATATACAATGAAATACCAATTTAGCTTAGTTTATTATATATGTGATAACACTAACATACGTAGGAAATAATAAATTTGACAACAAACTTGTATGGTAGAAGGCAATTTTATATTAAAGTATTTAAGTATTCTTTTTAGTAGTAATAATTGGTATCATCTTCTACTGAGTCAAAAACTGAAAATATTTTATTTTTACCATAAAATTTGCTATCAACCTTTTATTAGTTGATCAACATATTCATTTGTTAGCTAAAATAGCTTTTTAATTTCTGTCATGCGGTTTGCAAATTGCGTTTTAATCTAATGATGGAAATATTACCCTTATTAAATGTTCTAAAAGAATAAAGTCATCTTTTATTGGATGCTCTTTTTCGTTTCCGACACGAAGAAAGAAGTTACCGAATAAGGATCTGTTCTTACTTTATATTTTTTTATAAGTTGAGTCTTTTTCATTTGAGGCCATAAGTATAATTTTGGCAAGTTAACTTTTACAGTCTCTGCTTTTGTCGATTTTGGAACTACCGGTAGTACTTGACATAAATCACCTCCCAAATCATTAATTTTTCACCAAACGGTTCATTGATACCCAATATATCTCTAGAACTCCGGATAATTATTTTGATCGTTTGACACTTAACCATAAACGCCTCGTCCCATCTTATCAATTTTGAATTCGTTATTAGCACTAATGAGCTGCTTTGATATATTTGTGAAGAGATATATCAAATCAAAAGTGTGTGGCGTTATAATAAATGGTTATTGCTGGTACACCACTTGTTAGTATTGCTAACTGTATCATGCCTCTTGATTTGACATTTGCAAGTAAAGCATGACATAAAAATATTTTTTCGATTCCACTGGAGGCATCTACAAAAGATAATCCCGATATACCAGAGTCGAACTCTTTATACTATAGTCTTGAATATTTGTTCTTGTTCAGGATTTAGCTTTTATTGTGCTTCCTTGGACACTTGTATGACATTCTGAATCTTAATACTATACTAACCTTTTTTATGTTTTAATTTTGTTTTAACTCTAACGCTCTTTTATGGAATAAATTTATGTACCCTAAGGGGTTGATTGGTACAATGGTGGGATATACCACCTTCTATATGGGACAACTAATTCAATCATTTTAGTAAAAAAATTATCCCGGTATTATCTAATAACCCAAACCAAATATGGGATAAAGCTAACCCCAAACTTTATCCTGGGTTTATTATCCTTATTACATATACCAACTGACCCCTAAGTTTTGTTTTAACTTGAAAAATAATTTTACTCATATGATGATAAAAAATAATTGAATTGGATACTCTCGCTAAATAATTAATTGAAAGATTTAAATATTTGATCTTAAATAAGAAATAATTTATTTTATGTTGGTTCAGATCTTAATATTAGTTCATCTCTTGTTTTGCTTATTTAATCTTAGTTATAATTTTGTCCACCATGAATTTTATTTTCAAAGAGTAAAAAGATCGATCTGAATATTCTTAGATCTTTACGGTTGCAGAATCATTAGCGGTATTGATCTTATCAACCATATTTCTTTCTCTTTCTCACATATTTATATTCTTAATTATTTTCTTAGCTGTTGTTTAATAATTAGGTATATTTTTCAATATTACACGATAAAACTGATAAAAACAATTCATATATAATATAAAATATATTACCATGGGGATATTGTTTTCTCAATTTCAACGCTTTATGCATTCCATTTATCATTACTTTTATTCTTTTTTGGTATTGGACATTATAGAGTGATAATGTATTGCCAACGAAGGATCCTTATGAAATTGATTTTTTACATATTTTTAATAAGAATTTAGTAGACAATTTTTTTTTAATGTTAGAATCTTAAATATTAAAAAAAATTAACATAGAAGGTATTGTAGTCCAAAAAATAGTGTCCTTTCCCTATGAATTCTTTTTTTTAAATATTTTTAGGCTATTTGATCTATCAATATTATTTTCGTACATTTATAATAATATAGACTCTCATTTTTCTAAATGATTTGAACAATATAATACATTCTCAAATTAAATTAATAATACATGGGTTCCGATTAATTGCAGCACTTCATTCAAAAAAGGAGACAAATATTTTATACGATGTTGAATCACAATAATTTCATTAACTAATGTGAAATATATAAACAACGAACAAAAGTAAACAAATAAATTAGATACACAAACGAATTCGTAACGTGTAGTATATGTCCCTAAAACTAATAGGATTAAAAGGCCAATATCTAGAATTCTGGTTATATCCTTTTATTATGAGTTTATTATGCTTAATACTACAAGGTTATTTTTGTAAACCGACATTATATTTATGCTTTTATAATAATATAGATTTATTTAGCTCTATCTATTTGATACCTAATTGCAGGGACTTTTGGACAAGTCCTTGAATGCCTAGACAATGAAACAAAGGAACTTGTGGCAATTAAAGTTGTTCGTTCAATACATAAATACCGAGAAGCGGCAATGATTGAAATAGATGTCCTACAGAAACTTGCCAGGCATGATCTTGCTGGAAAACGGTAAGAATCATCTTTCCTTTTGTGTTCCTTTACTGACAGCCGAAATTGAAGTGATCCTAGTACCACTGCTTTTATCCTTGCAGTTGTGTGCAAATAAGGAATTGGTTTGACTATCGTAGTCATATATGTATTGTAAGTACTTATTGGTGCTTATGATTTGATTGGATTTGGAGGGGCAGCTAAGCTCCTTCTTATATGATATTCTGGGAGTAAAAACTTGAGGATCGATTTAATTGGTCTTAACAGGTTTTTGAGAAGCTTGGTCCGAGCTTATACGATTTTCTTCGCAAAAACAGCTATCGTTCATTTCCCATTGATCTTGTCCGGGAGTTTGGCAGACAACTTTTGGAGTCTGTAGCATGTGTGTGAACTAATCTGTACCGCACTTCTCTTTTAATTTTCAGAAGCTTTGTGAGGCTCAGATCGTGTTACCATTTAAAGTTGGATTTTATGTTGCACATATATTTACTATTGGAGCAAGGGAGCTTCTCTACTTATATGCTTGCAAATATTTATTCTAGGAATAGTGATGTCCACTAACTCTAGCAGTTTGCTCATTCGTATTTCTTGTTACAGTTATGCATGATCTGCGACTGATTCACACTGATCTGAAGCCAGAAAATATTCTCCTTGTTTCGCCAGAGTATCTTAAAGTTCCAGATTACAAGGTAACACATCATTTAGTTTGTCTGTCTTAGTGAAATTGCTTTTCAATAGCATTGTGATTATTAGAGTCAACTAGTATAGAGGATGCAAACTAAAGTTTTCTTGGACCATTTCTTCTGATCTCTCTGGCTCTATTAGTCTATCTCTCAATGCAATTGGCATATGTAATGGAGGGAGGACGGAGGGAGGGAGGGGGAGATTTTAGCAATGGATTTTCTCCATTTCAGACTGGATATCATGATTTTATTTTGTAATTTTGCTAAAACTCCTAAGATGCAATACCAATTTTACTGCGTCTCTATGATCTCAAGTTATTTTTCTAACTCCTCCTGTTTTCGATGAATAGAGCATTTCCTTTAATACAAGATTTTTCCTTCTCAAAGAACTCCACCTCTTGTAAAAAGATTTCAAATCCTATTGTCTTGATTTTTATTTTTTGGGTAATTAAACAATTTCGTTAATCACCAAAGTAGAGAATTACAAAGCAAAGCTTAGCCAAACAGAGACAGCTTTCAAAAAAGAAAGAAATTAACAACAAACCAGATCTCGATGTCCTTGTCTAGATACTATGGAGCACACCGCCTAAGGAGGGTTTCTCCTATTTCTGTAACAAGGCATAGGTCTTACTAGAAAACAAATAAACTCAAAACTCGAAAACAAGAAACTAGAAAGAATATGACTGTAGCAAAGTCCTGAATCCAGCAGTAGTTCTGACATTGCAAATACAGGCAACACTTCTAGCAATGCTATCCACCTTTCTGCTCACCTTCTCAAAAATTCTTTGATTTCTTTCCAACCAAATAGCCTGCACAGTTTCTGCATACACTACCCTGAATATTTGAGCATGATATGCCTTCCCATTTGGAGTTCTTGACAAACTATTGTCTTGATTTTGATGTTACATTTTGTCACTTTGCTTTTTTACAGGCCTGACTCTTATCTAGTCTGCTAAACTGAAAGCTTTTACTCTTAGCCTAGTTGTTTTGAATTAGAAAATGC
This sequence comes from Nicotiana undulata, assembly GCA_005239495.1. NCBI lineage: Eukaryota > Viridiplantae > Streptophyta > Magnoliopsida > Solanales > Solanaceae > Nicotiana > Nicotiana undulata. Next base: position 133,930 of record ML255563.1, read on the forward strand.
CGCCAACCAGATTGTGTCAATGTCATAGCATTAGGGAGAAGATGCAGATAAAAGGTCAATAGTCTGATGTCAGCTTCTATGGCATAAGTAAGCTAAGTCATCCATTTAGGATGAGGGGATAAGAACAAAGGGTGAAAAATTAATCAAGCCTCTCTGACTTTTCTGTGCTCATCACCGTCTAAAACAGATTAAACAGTAATCTATTGCTCTTCTGTGTCCCGCAATTTCATGACATGAATAAATAATACATATTTTATGCACCAGCTTGATCTATCCAGTTTGTCAAAGTAAAGCATAGTATTAAATATGAAGTGGGGAAGTAAATGGACATCATTCACTTAGTATTCATTCCAATTTTCATATTTTTACTATGAGCACCCTCGTTAATGTAAGATTTGAGGTTTATTACATTCTCAATCAGTGAGTACCATAGAAATGGGTGCCTTTAACCTTTTTTGAGACCTTGAAAAGTATTAAGGAGTATGGAGAAAATGTTGATCTTTTAAGAGAGTGTTATTCTTTTGTGATAACCCGCAAAAGAAAGTAGAAATACTTTATTTGCGGGGGTTGGGGGTTGTCAATCCTTTTGGGGAAGAGATTTCCCTAGTATAAAAAATGTTTGTGAAACTAAACTAATGTTTGTGGAACTTTATTTTTATGTATTTTGAAGTAACATATTCTCTGCTTTGTCTCTTTTCTTGTTTTAACTCTGAAACAGGAGATCGAGCAAGTTCATTTTTGTTCTTCCTTCTTCTCAATATTTTCATATGAGCTGCATTTGTATGTTTCGTAAAACTTACCAATGGTTCCATCTAGTTGGTTGGTTAGGAAGTAGAAACAAGAATCTAGCACAGAGAACGGATAACATAGCATATTTTTTGTTTTTGAAATGGCATATCGTCTAGATCGTGATTATTTTCTTATTTCTCCCCTTTCTACAACGTGAAAAGTCTTTACTACTGATGTCACTTTCCCGCTCTTGCTATGAAGTTCCTGCTGCGACCTGCAAAAGATGGTTCCTACTTCAAGAATGTACCAAAGTCAAGTGCTATTAAGCTCATTGACTTCGGCAGTACTACGTTTGAACATCAGGATCACACTTATGTGGTGTCTACACGTCATTACCGTGCTCCAGAGGTTATTTTAGGTAGCCACTATCTCATTTCAGATTTGCATCTTTTAGTTGTTTGCCAGTCTTTTAGTTTGTTTTATGCTGTTTTTATAGGTCTTGGATGGAACTATCCCTGTGATATGTGGAGTATAGGTTGCATACTTGTTGAGCTTTGCTCTGTAAGTGAGAGTTAATTATGTGTATGATTTTACATTCGTGTTTGTTACTTATCTTTTTTGTTTGGTACGTTTTTTTGTTTTTTGTTTTTTTTTTCCTCCCAAACAGAGCATTTAAGATATTGAGGATTTGTTGTTTCTTTCTTTTTGCTCGTATTGTCATGAGATAATGATTGGTGGGCTGCTAGGTTCTTTATGATCATCTTCTTCAGTTACTATACTACCATCAAACTTAGTTACCTGAAGTAAGAGGCTAGAGGACTATTATGCCCTCGGATCTGGCCTAATTGTTAAAATGGCAACACGATATTCAACATTTGCTCCTGATGCCATTTTGTCCATAATACACATATCCCCAGATAGAGGGCTTTAAAGTGCCATTAATGAGTACCCAATGAGGTGATACTGGAGAAAAATTGTTATGCTACAATTCCGCACCACCATCAAACTTTGTAACGTGAAGGAAGAGGCTAGAGGATTATTATGCCCTCTGATCTGGCCTAATCGTCTAAATGGCAACACAATATGCAACATTAGCTCCCGATGATATTTTGTCCGTAGTAACCATAAAACCCCCAGACCGAGGGCTTTGAAGTGGTTATTTACCATTAGTGAGTAACCAATGAGGTGAGACTGGAGAAAAACTGTTATGCCACAGTTTCATGGTGATTCCTGTAAATCGCCCTTGACCTATTGAATACAGTGGCTATACTCAACAAAAATCCATGGACAAATCATCCTTTCACCTGTAACACATGTGCTCCATGATAATCAATAGGCTCAGCTTGTTTCCTTGAAAAGGTGGTCATAATTCAGTGATGCACGGGTGCTTTCTGAAAATGATTCTAACTGTTCGGTTAGAAAATGAAAGAAATGTTCTTTATCTGTCACGTGGTTCTTTTATTTAAATGGATTAGTTATCTTCCTTTTCCTATTAATGTCTGACAAGATTTTGGGGCAACTCCATGAATATAATAAGCAACCCTTATTTGAAAATGTGGGTAAGTTATTGAACAAATTAGGGGCGACTACATAATGCTTGAAATGGATTCTTGTTTCTCATATTAAAAAAAAAGATTCTTGTTTCTCATGCCAGCATCCCTTATGTGCTGTCTGGTTAAATTCCCTCGTTGGGATTGCTTTATTCCTGTGATCTCAGGTTTAATCTAGGTTTAGATATCTTTTTCTTTGCCAACCATTCTTATGTTTGTTGCTCTATATGCTACTTATATTTCTTTCTGATGTTGCTGTTAAAAGTTTGCACATCTGATATGATTATTTTATAAAATTTTGTTTTCTAACTTTTGCTCCCCCCCTCCAAAAAAAAAAACCGATGGACATACAGGGCGAGGCTCTTTTTCAAACACATGAGAACTTAGAACATCTCGCAATGATGGAAAAGGTGCTAGGGCCTCTTCCTCAGCACATGTCTGTGAGAGCTGAGTAAGATTTTGCTTTCTTTTGATTTTATTGATAGTTTATGTTATTTCATCAAATAACACCAGTTTTATTTGCCTCACTTTTTGTAGCCGCCGTGCTGAGAAATATTTTAGAAGGGGTGCAAGGTTGGATTGGCCAGAGCGTGCAACTTCAAGTGAAAGTATGAGGGCTGTCTGGAAATTGCCTCGTCTCCAGGTAATTCCTGAATCTAAGCTCTATCCGGAGGTGCAACATCTTTTCTTTTTTTAATCTGGTGAGATAGACACGAGGCCTTGTTGCGAGTGTTAAGCTTCTCAAGGAGCACAAGTGCAGATGTGTGAATTTTGCTTTTAGTGTGTAGGATTTATCTTAATCCTTTATCTTTTCTTCTTTCGTTTTGGTCTTCCCTAGCTTCTAGCAACTTCTTTCACAAATGTAATTGTCTATAGTTTGAGTTGGAAGTTTTAAAAGCTATAAGCGCTGTGAACAATACCTCTTTCATGTTTTCTGGTGTTCTCTTTCTCACCCTCAGCCGCTTGTATAGCTGTTTAATTAGGTTTCTCCTTTTCTCTGAGGGAAATGATGGATTTTGGGGTAGTATTGATATATCTTGATAACGAGAAGTTTCCCCACTGCCTGTACATTGTTGAGTAGTTTGAGTAAATGAAGCTGCATGATTGGATATTGTAGTTTGTTTGCTGTACTGATCCATTGGTTTATATCGTTGAGAGTTGCTTCATTGATAATGGATCTATGAGTGTTTTGAAGCTTTAATATTCTACTTTTTCTTTAAATTGCTTTCCATTTATTGAGTTGTTTTTTCTTTCTTTCATATTCCAGAACCTAATAATGCAGCATGTGGACCACTCTGCTGGAGATCTCATTGATCTTTTGCAAGGGCTGCTTTGTTATGACCCAACAGAACGGCTGAAAGCTAGAGAAGCATTACGGCACCCCTTCTTCACTAGAGACCTGAGAAGGTGTGGTTATCCAATGTAATTGACAACCTCTTATTTTAATCTGTGTTTCAGTTGAAAAGATGTTTGAATGAGTCCTTATAATGAAATTTCCCCCCTCCCGCACGGAAAAAAGAATAAAAAGAAGAAAATGAAATAAAAAGCAAATCCCAAGGAAGAAGATGGAAGATCAAGGTAGGGAGGCACGCGTCATATTTCCAGTATGCCTGTCATTGTATAGTGTTGCTTCTCTTGTCAGCTCTGTTTTTTTTTTGGCCCTTGTTGCACTAATCATCCCGATCTCTCATGTTCTTTGGCACTTCTTTTTGGTTCTTTCATGGTGTTATGAAACTAATGTTGGTGGATTATTTAAGTGGTAAAGTATTGCTCAATACTCGTGAGTCGGGAGTAGGGGGACGAGATTGCTGTTGTGAATTTAGAATTTGCAAAAGTGAGTGATTTAAAGGGGACAAGAATTTCATTTCCAGATTATGTAGTACTCTTTATTGTTAAGTACTCGCGAGTTTTTGAACCAACAGTGCACTATAAATTCTGTAGATGTTGAACCCTAAAGTGATTGAAAGTGCAAAAGAAGGTGGAGATTTTCCTGGGTTATATGTACCCCACTAGGAAGGTTAAAATTTGCATTTCTTTTGGCAGCTAAACAAGTTCACTTTAGCGAAATTAATACTTGGAGTGTTTCATGTGCTAATCTGTTTAGTTACTTTCTTACTCTAATTGTGTTAATCTCTTATTCTCTTCTTCCTTGAGCTTTTCAAACGAACAGTGTCTACGGCTGTGCGCTCTATTGGGAAGAGTAAATCACCTATTCCGGAGGCGGATCTTTTGTGGGTTCAACCTTTAAGATTTTTAGCATCGAACCCATTGTATCTTAATGGGTTCATATTGCTATATTAATGAATTTTTATACATAAATTTATGCTCCGCGAAAAAATACTTGGTTCAATTGAACCCGGTGCTGATACATTGCATCCGCCTCGGACCTATTCCTTATACTTATTTTTTAAGAAAAACACTTATCCCTTACCACTGTACCGTTAAATACTCTATTACTATCTGGGAATCTTCTCTTTTGGAGCAAAATGGTTGGGGAATCCTGTTTCTGGAGATGGTGTCAGGTGTGGGAGAGAGTGGGTGGCCTCTACATATTGTTGACTGATAGGGGTTGGTCAAGCCTTATCGATGGTGATGGATCCAGGATTTGAAGACCGTGAGTTCTGTTAAAATGTGGTCAAGCCTTATTGACGCTAATGGATCCAGGATTTGAACACCACGGTTTCTACTAAAATCAATACCGTGTTTGTTAACTGATAGAGGTTGGTCGAGCCTTATAAATGGTGGCGGATCCCTGGATCTGAACACCGTGGATTCTACTAAAGATTGGAGCTACCAAAAACTATATAAACGGATGTAGCTTGAGACTAAAACCCAGATCTACCATGATGGTTAGCCTCCACTCTCAAGGTTTTCACCACTGAGCTAAATACTTATCTACTGTTATGGCTCCATATTCTCTTTTTACTCACTTTTAGTTAGCATTTCACATTTTAGCCTCAACCCGACTGGCTTGAAACTAATTTTCCTGGGAAGAAATGTTGTCCCTATTCAATGCATATAGAGGCAAGTTTCTGAATGGTTGGTTCTTTAGTTGTCTTTCATTTTAGCAATTGAGCAAATTTTTTGTAAGTGCAGTGTTTGGATAAACTTGAAAATAATGTTCTCTGTAAAAGCCTAATAATTGGCGTGTTTTTGTCTTGCCATGGAAACCTCTTTTACAACAAGCACCATTTTCTATTGTATTTTCGTATAGCCGCTAATGAGTTAGAGTGAGGACCTTACTTACCATGGCTCAAATCCTACCGGTGTTATTTCCATTTGCTTAAGTTTTGATGGGCTGATTACCTCATTTGTGGTAGTGAGAGGCAGCAAATAACCAGTGGATATGCAGAGATGCGCATAAGCTGGTTTGAACGCTTCCATTTTACAAAAAAGGAAGAAAAGTCTCGCTCATGCGTGAAGAGAAAAAGGTTCGTATCTCTACTTCGTGTTATGTTAGCTTTCTCAGAACCTCAACCTTTTCCATGTCTCGTTTCTATTGCTGTCTCGAAGTCATGAGGCAAAAGCTAGGGGAACGATTAATTCATTTGTATTTGTACTGAGTTTAAACTAGGTACGGATACTTAAGTGCATGTAATTTCTGGTCACCAATCTAAACTTGGGTAAGTTGTTACAAGCGGTCAGTAGATTGAAGTTAATGCTCACAATTAGATCATGCCACGAGACAGCGATAAGATGACACGTTCCATGAACTGCAAATGGAATTGTTTGGTCTAAATAATCTTTTGAATAGATCGGTGTGGACTTTGTGGTTTATATTGGTTAGAAGGTTTGGAGGAAGATTTTGACATGTTCTCCAATTCGGCTTCTTCACTTTCTTGAAGGAATATTATATGTTAGATTGAAGAAGAAAATTGATTGGGACATGGGAAATAACAATGGTCCATTTATCTATTTAAAGTGCACATGTTAATGTCAAGATATGAAGGTCTCTTGACTATTTTCGAATTTACTTTCTAGTGCGTAAAGGTTAGGTATACGCCTTCTATCTCGAATCCTGGCCTAATTTTCCCCTCCCTTTATGGAGAGAATTGCATTATAGATCACTTATTTAATGACTTGCCCATCCCTTTTAGTTTATTGATCTTTCTCTCTCACCATTATACTAAATTTATATAGTTTTTTCGCTACTCCCTCCTATCCAAAATAAGTGACTTTTTGAATGTTTTCACATATATTAAGAAATTCACCCTTTAACATTACTTCCTCTAGTCCAAAATAAGTAATTTCTTTAGATGTTTTCACACAAATTAAGAAATTCACTTTTTAGCATTAATAACAATGAAATTGACCATATTAACATTTACTATCTCACATAAACACCCCTAACACATACTCCAAGAGCAATGTAGGAAAAATTAATTAATTTATTCTTGAAATCTGAAAAAATTAGTTATTTTGGACCACAAATAAAAGGCCAAAAAATCACTTAATTTGGACCGGAAGGAGTAATTAGCAATGAAATTGATCATATATTGACCTTTACTATAAATTGACTTTTACTATTTTACATAAACACTCTTAACACATATTTTAAACTATATACTCCAAGGACAATGTAAGAAAACATAATTAATTCATTCTTGAAATCTGGAAAAATCACTTATTTGAACCTAAAAAAGAAAGGTAAAAAAATCACTTATTTTGGACTACTAATTTCTGCCCACAAATATCGGTGATGGTTCCAATTTCCAAAGCAGCCAAAAACTATCCTATTTGTGGGGTGGGCAAATGCAATACTATTAACACATTAATGACAAGTACCGTAATTCGCAAATAATAAAAACAATAAAATAAAACGACAATCCCGTGACAAAAAGAAGCAAAACGATAGACATAGCTCATGAAGTGGCTAAGATCAAGCAATGACATTTACTCATTATTTGTTCTCACTTGTATTTCTGCTAAACATGAGAATGGAAAAGCAACTTGTACTTGATCTTTTGTCTTAAAAAAAATGACAACTTACGAGGAGATCAATAAATAAAATAGAAAAAGAAATGGTACAATCTGCAAAATAATTTCTATTCACCAGATTTGCTCGAGCATTTAAATATTTATAAGTAACTAGCGATGCGCGTGTACTTTGTCTTATTGACTATGAATTTATTTAAATGTTGTGTTTAAATTGCAAAATAAAAGTGCAAGTTCCTCAAAATGATTATGAATATTGATCGTGTATAACTAATTAAATAAAGAAAGAAATTGTCTCAAAGAAGTTCTCAAATATCAATCAATAGTGCAACCCAAAATTCGTTTCAACTTTCAACTTTCAACTCTATAAGTACAAGTAATAATCTTTGAATTTCAAATGATCACATAAACCAAAGTGCAATGAAAATCCGAAAAATACATTTTAAAAAGTACTAAAAGCAAGTTAGTGAGAGAATTTAAAACTAACGAGTGATTAGAATTAGAACTGAAAGTGTTATTTGGTTTTGAAGTGTTACTATTCAAGTGGCATCAATATTTGAATGATTCTATTATTGGCTGACTGTTAAATATATGAAACATTAATTATCTCTGGGCAATGCAAAATCTATTTTAAAGTGTTGCAACATATGTATTCCGTCTTATCCTCTAGTTTTTACGGAAAATATAGTCTATTTGTTGTTAGTAATATATTTGTAAAATAATTTTGGGGATAATAAAATAATATTCAAACAAAAATGTAAACGAAATAAAAACCAATTCGATCACACTGAATTCACAGTGTTTTCTTAAGGAATTTAATCCCCTCCTAGTACCCAAGATTATTGATTATTTCCTTTCAGGATAGAACGAATTACACACTGGTGTAGAGGTACTTCAAACCCCAATGTTTTAGCGAACACAAAGTTCGGTAGCAAATCATACTTACTGTTGCTTTCTTTGAAGTTAAAATATGCAGAAGAACGGAGGAGAACTCAGAAATTCGTATGGAAAATCTGAGAGAATGGAGTTGTATTTATAGCCAATGTTGGGCTGAAATCTGAAGAGGTGCAACTAGAGGTGGCTAACGGGCCGGTTCAAACCGGAACCGGACCGGCCCGGTTCATAGGGGGCCGGGTGGGGCTGGGTTAAGGGGTTAGGGGGGTTGAAACGAATTAAATTTTTAAAACGGGTAACCGGACCGGACCAACCCGGTTCAAATGAACAGTGCCTGAACCGGTTAAACCGGCCCGGACCGGACCGGTTCAACGGTAAAAAAATTTTTTTTTTAGTTTTTTTTTTAATTTTTTTAAAATCTTGTAACCCGGCCCGGCCCGGCCCCTTAAAACCCTACCCGTACGGGTTACTTTTTACCCGGATAAACCCGAACCCGTTAAACCCGTTAACAATTAACCGTAACCGGCCCGCTACCCAACCCGTACGGTTCAAAAAAATAGTAACCCGGCCCGGCCCGGCCCACCCGTTAGCCACCTCTAGGTGCAACTCTTCAGAATGGCTGTTTTTGCAAAACTGCCATAGCATAAATGTCATAACATAAATGACTATTTACTCAACAATAAAGAGGAAAAATTGAAGAGGGTAGTTAATTTTCTGTTAATGTTTACTATTAACAAATAAATTTGGTCCAAAAATGAATTCGAAGCCGAGCGACGACGACGACGCGAGGCTTGCCTTCTTCTCTAACTCTTTATGAGCTAGAAGAAGAGCAATTGTTTATATACCCATCAAAAACCTTTTCCTCTTCCCATATGGGACAATCAAGGAGGGAAACTTAAATATTACTCATATATTTCATTTTTCTCTCCATTTCCCATTCACCCTATTTTAAGTATTAATAACTTAAAACAACATTTATTGTATGCTTTTATCACGATTCTTCAAGGAGCCATCTACTTAGCACAAATTTATAAAAAAAAATGGATCTTTCTTTAGAGATATCGTGAAGAGGTTGGTCATATAGTTTCTAGAAGAAAAAAGAAATAATTAAGCGACAACTATTGTGCCTGAAGTTTGGCTTGCCAAGGTCAAATATCAAATATAACAATAACAATAACAAATTCAGTGTAATCCCACACAGAGGAGTTTGGGAAAGATATTGTGTACGCAAACTTTATCCTTATTTCGAGGAGATAAAGAGGTTGTTTCCAATAGACCCCTGGCTCAGTGCAGCCGTAGCACAACAATAATGAAAAATAAACAGCCAGAAACACCAATGAGGAGCCATGGAAAGAAGCATCGAAAACAACAAGATAGTAAGATAATCAAAACGAAAGCAACAACAAGCAATAATAAGACTAAAAAACAAGACGAGAGTATGTACTAATCTACTAGTAAGACCAAGAAAAACAACTCGGCCACCTAACCTTCTACCCTAATCCTCGACCTTCACACCTTTCTGTCAAGGGTCATGTCCTCGGTAATCTGAAGCATCGCAATGTATTGAATTGCACTGGTATGTAAAGCAACTGAAAGAAAGAATTATAAATGCTGAAACTGAAACTAAGCTGATAACTGAAATGATAACTGATAAATGAAATGATAACTAATAACTGATAACTAAACTGACATCTGATAACTGAATTGATAGCTGATAACTGAACTGATATCTGATAACTGAACAGATAACTGAAAAATGAAATGATAACTAATAATTGATAACTGAACTGACAGCTGATAGCTGATAACTGATAAATGAACTAAACAAAGAAAGTAAGGATATGAATACTCGCTCTTCTGAATGATGAACAACCTGTTTATCTGAATAAGCTACGGCCTCGGGCCCAATATATATGTGCACAAGCTACGGCCTCAGGCCCAAGTATACGTACACATAACTACGGCCTCATGCCCAAGTATGCATAAAACATATAAACTGCGGCCTCAGGCCCAAGTATGCATAAAGCGTATAAACGGCGGCCTTAGCCCCAAATACAGGTGTTCAACATTCAGGAACTGAGAATCATACTGCAATACATAATACTGAAATGCTGAATCACACTGAGTTACATGATACTGGAATACTGAATAGGACTAAACTGAGACATGTATTCTTGTACTGATTATGAACACTGAAACTTCAATTGTTTATGAAATACTCAGTAAGTTATACTGAGACTCAGGTACATCGAACCCAAGTCTATATTGAATACAAACTGAGCTCACAACATTCAGAATGAAAGTCATGAACGAGTTATGAAGCTAGAGAATAAAAGTTCTGCAACTATTCAAGGAAACTAGGCTTAACTATATCTCTGAGGCAATTAGTAACGTCGTAAAAGAAATATGTTGTAGGGAGAATCAATAACATTCCCAAACATAGAGAGTTAGCCTCACATACCTTAATTTCCTGCTCTTGAGCGTAATATTATGTTTGCCAACCCTTTCAACTTTAATCTATATCAATACAAGTCAAAGGAATTCCATATTAGCAACAATAGTCATGTTTTGGTCACTTAGGAATTTTATCAAACACTTGGTGGCATAAAGCTTCATAGCCCTTATTAATGGTGTTTCTATACCCAATAACCTATTCTTTTGCTCCTAGATAAATTCTAGAGTCTCAAATAGTTATAATCTACATTATTCTTTATCACTCATAAGGTAAACAACACCCTTAACCAATAATCAATAATCAACAACCCAAACCTATAGTCGTTCATGCTTTTATATCAAACCCATCAATTCATATCTCATGAACTAGAGTCTATATCATTAATCCAATGCTAGAATCAATTAGAGGGTGAAGACATTACCTTTTTGAAGTTCAAACCCCTTGAATTCGAGTTACTAGGGTTCCTTCTCAACAATGATGTCCAAATCAAATATCTAATGATATGGAGGATTTACCCATGTTAATAAGATGTTGGGAAATTAAAATTAACTTAGAATCACCATTAGAACTCACCTGGGGTGGTGGAGGGACCCTTAAGGAGTTAGGTTTTTTGAGAGTTTTCCCTTCTAGAGCAAGTTTTTATGTGTTGGGGATGTGGGAGACGAAGTAGAGATTTAAAATAACCCCCACTAGCTCCCCCGTGCACCTGGAGGCCCCAACCGCGCTACTGACCGCGCTAAATGGCCAGAATGAAACCCCATTAGAAAGGTCGCGCTACTGGGCGCACATATTGCGTAGTGTTCTGCAAAACGGGCATAACTTTTTTCACAGATATCCGTTCGGGCTCCATAATATATCGTTGGAAATCTATTTCAAAGGCCTACAAATTTTATGCTTTGGGTTTTCTAATATTCCTTACACATATTCACTAAATACTGTTGGAAGCGGATCTTCTTCAAACTTAATCGATTTTGTCGAATCTTATGCACCTCATTTTCCATATTGATTTTGAAACAACTATTTTCACCCATAACCATCCCGATAGGATTTCATACGTTCAAAATATAACCTTATTACTCCTTTAACCCATTCATACCTAAGTCGAATTTACGGGGTGTTACAACTATGTACGTATTCTGGGAGATCCCCCCTTTACTGCATATTTACTTTGGGGACTAGGGACGTATTCTGGGAGATCCCCCCTGCACTGCATATTTACTTTTGGGACTACATACGTATTCCGGGAGATCCCCCTGTACTGCATGACTAATTCTGAACTACGAGACGGAATCCAAGTAGATTTATCTTGAGGAAACTATGTTTGAAAGACATTTATTTGAAAAGTATAGTTGAAAAGCATTTACCTTGAAGAGAACTATGTTTGAAAGACTATTATTTCGAAAAGTATATTTGAAAAGCATTTATCTTGAAGAAAACTATGTTTGAAAGACATTTATTCGAGAAGTATATTTGAAAAACATTTATCTATGAAGGAATTACGTTTGAAGATTATCTTTCTGCAAAGTATATATATATTCGGAGGAAGTATATTTCAAAGGGATTTTCTATTTGAAATGATTATATTTTAAATTTTTCAATATAAACTTCCGGGGTGAAAGGTTACACTCGAAGATTTGACCATTTATTGGGGTTGTTGGCTAAGGCCTGACGTGAAAACTATTGCAGTGCTGAGTTACTACTTGTTTTTACCGTATTGTGGTTTCCGATTTTTTTTGGCTTGTGCTCCCATCCGTCCTTCTGTGTATTATTATGATGTTCCGTTGTTATTTGTTGTATTTCCTTTCGCATTGTAGTTGTTATGTTGTTAACTATGTTGTGTAGTCATTAGATAGATGTCATGTTCTGTCGTCCCTATATTTATGCATGTTTAATTTATTGGACCAGTGGGTGTCTTGACTAGTCCTCGTCACTACTTCACCGAGGTTAGTCTTGATACTTACTGGGCACCACTGTGGTGTACTCATACTACTCTTCTACATATTTTTGTGCAGATTCCAGGTTTCGCATAGCCGAGCGATTGATTGTTAGCAGCGCAGTTGCTGTTGTGGAAACTCAAGGTAAAACCGCCTCAGCGTTCGCGGTTTCGGAGTCACCGTCTTATATTTTTGTTCATACACTGTTGTACTTATTTCCGAATAGTGGTAAATAGAAATTTTAGTGTAAAACTCTTTAAAGCTTATGACTTGTACTCACCGAGTTTTGGGAAGATGTGCAATGTATAGAGAGTTATTTCAAAAAGCATATAAAAAGTTTTAATAATATAATTTATGTTTATTTAATGTTAGGCTTACCTAGTCCTTAAGACTAGGTGCTGTCACGATACCAAACAGAAGGAAATTCGGACGTGACAAAAAAATACAGGGAACGAGAGAGAGGGTGGAGGGGAAAAAGAGAGGGAGAGAGTTGAGGGAGGAAAAGAGAGAGATCAATTGTATATATTTGTACTTTACTATGAAATATAAAAAAGTGGCTATAAATAATAATGTTTTAAAAGTATTTTATTTTATTGGTGCATTATTGAGCTATATCATATAAAATTACCAAGAGATTACGGCATTCCACGTGACCTAGAGTTTCTACCATTCTGGGCTTAGTCGTAGGGCCCACTGGTTTTATAAGAGCTGATGGGCCCATTCAAATAACCGGTTTTGGGCCAAACAGTGGATCTGTGGGCTTAGCTTTTCACGTGGCCTTTGATCATGAATATGCCCTAATCCCATGACAACCAGTCATAGGTTTCGTACCACGTGGGCCCCCCAACACAATGACATCACCTGATCACTACCTTAACTAAAACTCCAGTTTTGTGTAATTTATAAATCTCTTTGTAATTTATTTGGAGCAATATAAATATCATTTAATTTATTTGGAGCAATATAAACTTCAGTGGCGTATCTAGTGTAGAGGTGATAAGTTCATCTGAACTCATAACTTTTACATATATTTTATATTTTTGCTAAAAGAATTATGTATAAATTTATTAAATTAAATGAGATATGATTGAGTTATGATAGAAATGCGTCTACTTGTAGGATTACATTAAGTATGTTATTGTATTTGTTGAAGCTTCTATTAATTGAACGGTAACAATGATTTTAGAAAAAAAACATGAAGCGAGTTCAGTTTGCTAAAACAATTACTCGATTTATTATCACAAGTAATATTATTTAAACGAAGTAATTTATGATATCTCTTTATAAATTGTGCTTGATTTATATTTTTCTTTTTGATCCTTGTATCCAGTCACTAATTATTTTGGACGGATAACATCATTTTCCATTATAAAATATACAAATATTTCTATATTTGTTTTCTCCTGTCACTAAAATATGCCCACCTTTGCCGAAAAGTCTAACACCCCAAATGTAGCTTTAGCCTTTTTCTTTTTATAGTAAAATCTAGTTGTTTCTTCTACCAATAAACCCTGCTTTTCTTTCTTTATCCTTTTTCTCCATCTTTCTCATACTCTCCAAATATAGTTCTCCTCTTCTTGATACAAAAAAAAAAAAAAAAAAAAAAGTAACTCAGAGAGTTCTTGATTTTCAAATCTTTATTTTAATTTCTTGAGTAATTGGATATATAGAAATGAGTGACTCTTCTGCTCAATACATCCACATGGTAAGTTTTAGCATCTTCTCTTGTAAGTAATAATTTCCTTAGAATTCAAGTTTTAGCATTTTCTTCGTTCCGATTGATGTGAACCTGTTTGGTTGAGCACGAAATTTAAAAAAAAGTGAAATTTTTTGGAATTTGTGATCTTAAACAAGTCAAAAGAACGGTTATAAAAGTTTTTTATTAAGGTTAGAATTATAAGTTTGAGTTAAATTATTTTTAAATTTAAGAGGAGATTTTTTTTTTGGGAACGGACCAAAAAGGAAATAGATACACGTAAACTGAAACGGAGGGAGTATATACTTATATCATCAGATCAATTTTATGTGTTGTAACATGTAATTTGTTTTTGTCTCTTTAAGATTGTAAATCTCATATTTGAAAAAGACTTACTTGATAGTATAAAGTATTTTTTAAACGTGGCAAATTTTCTTCTTTCTTTCTTTATCATCATCATCTTCTTCTTCTACTCCTGTACATTTTTTTTTCCAGTGGTAATTAAGGTTTAGGCAGGTGATTTTAAAAGATGGGGGGTTAAATACTTAAATTTACTAAGTAATTAAGAAAGGTATGGTGAATTAATGCAGGTGCAGCACTTGATAGAAGAGTGTATAATATTCAAAATGAGCAGAGAAGAATGCATGGAAGCACTCGCCAAACATGCAAATATCCAGCCTATTATTACTTCCACGGGTAAATTCACCAGCTTCTTTTTTTACCTTTTTTTTTTACTTTTTATTTTTTGCTTCCATTTTTCCTTGTTTTTTTTGTGTGTGTTTGGGGGTGGGTTGGGGAGAGGAGAGGGGGAAGGGAGCTAGGTAGGTACAATAATATATTCACATCATTTTGCATAAGCGGTGCCGGTATTTAAAAAAGAAAATAAATAAGAAAATGATTGCAACAAAGACAAATAAAATACATTTAAATACATTAATACAATTATTCTCGCTGAGTATCTATTATTTTTTTCAATGCTAATGACAGTCTACGTATTTCTTTTCTTCAATTGAACGTACACTTTTCTGTGGAATTAATTTATTGAAAGATTAAGTAATTTTATTCGACAAGTTAAAATATATATGCTGATTGCACAATATGAGTTTGATTAGAAAGAAAACACATGTGCACGTGGGAATGAACGTATATTTGTTTGGTTTATTTTGGGCTTCTGATGAGGATAAACTTTCCATTAAACCAGCATACATTTTCTGATCAATGGCATTTTTACGTTTGCTTAGTTTTAGAGTATAAGTGATAAATATATTTGAATATGTTGAAGATATAAATATCTTTCCAAATAATGCTGTTATTCTTATTTAGTATGGGAAGGGGAGACTTGACGTAAGTAGTCACCAACTATGAAAACAACCTTTTGCAAGTTGCGTGCTAGGGGTGTACATGGACTGAATTGGTTTGATTTTTATCAAAATCAAACCAAACTAATTTTATTGGTTCGGGTTTTCAAGTTTTTTATTTGTTACATAAATATTATTCCAATCTTACCTTGTTAAAGTTATAGATAACGTTTTGATAAGTAAATGTATGTTTAGTAAATATTGAAAAAATTGACAAACATATGATCTATTAAAATATTTTGATGGGAGAATTTCTTTAGCAATACATGATAGTTATTTTCTTAGTCGTCTAACAATAATTTTTGTTAATGTATGATTTCTATGTTAACACATGAGAGCATCTCAAAAATTCAATATAAAGTCTTAAAAATATATTTAAAAAATTATATTTTATTATATCTGTTTGGTTCGGGTTCCCAATACCAAACCAAGTCAAATCAAACTTAGTTGGGTTTTTAATCGATTTGGTTTGATTTTCGGTTTGTTGCGATTTTCCGATACGATCTGAACACCCCTATTGCGTACAATAGACCCTTATGGCGACCTTGAAAAAGCTTAATGCACCAAACGGTCCTTTAATAGTACTCCTCCGTTTTATATTAAATGAGGTAATTTGATTAGACACGGAGTTTAAGGAAAAAAAGAAAGTGCTTTTGAAATTTTTAGTTTATATAGGAGTTTTGTTCTTTTCCATTTTCTTTCTGGCCATGAGATAAGAAACTCCAAGACTATTTTAGGTATAATATATTTCATTTCAAAAGAAAGTTCTTAGGCTGTTCTACCTATATAGTTTATTGGTTTAGTTTTAATCAACTGTATGTATGCAGTGTGGAAGGAGTTGGAGAAGGAAAACAAAGAATTCTTTGAGGCATACAATAAAACGAGAGAGGAAAAATCATCATCAGAATCACAATTGGAGACGACAAGACAAAGAATCCATAATATGTTGTTGGATTCTTCTTCTAAAGATTCCAATGAAAAATGACAACAATTATTAGTAGAATTTTCAAAATGACCTGCCTTCCTCTCTATTCTTTGGACAATGATGTTTGATGTAAACTTTCAAAAACTAGCTCAATGTTTAGTTCATGTACATCAACTTACAACTCAGACGGTTGTATTTAATGTAGGGTAATAAAACAAAGTGATAGTAGGTGGTCCTAGGTTGTCTTATTCCTACCATAAGAAATAAAATGTTGTTGGGGTGTGTGATGTGACTAGCAAAAATGTTTGACACGTAATTGTCATGTTGTCTTAGTTGGCATTGTCTTGGTCGTCCACGTGGAGTCGTTGTATTAGTCTATGCATGTTACCTCTCTTTGTTTATGGTTCTTTGTAAACGATGGATTTTAAACGAGTTTTATAATAACAACAACTGCCTAGTATAATTCTATAAATGAAATATGGGGAAGGTTGGACGTATGTAGTTTTACTCCGGGTTATGAAGATTTTTTCGATAGATTCTCGGCTAAAGAAGATGAAGGAAACTCTGATATCAAGTAATAGCAAGAGAATAATTAAAAAATTAAATTGAAGTTGATAACAAAGAATATGAAAGAAAAATGATATCAAGACAATAATTAGAGAAATAAATTCAAGACAGCACACGAAAATATGAACGTAGTACTGAGTGAAGTTCCAGTATCGAAAGATATAATTTCAAGAGTTTCTTGGGAAGAATAGTTACAAAGAAAACGAAATTAAGATACAAGACATAACGAAGGAAGAAGTCTAAGAAGATAAATTCACTACTAAAGCAAAGAGAAGAAGATCACCGCTCCTCAACTGGACCTAATTGCTCGAGGAGCTCAAACGAGAATCGACCAAAAAAAAAAAAGACGAGTTAGAAAACAAATGCATATAAAATAAGATTGCATATACGAGATTATTTATTTCTTGTATTATTTATATAATTAAATCAAAGGCCTAAGAAACAAAATTATTGATTAATTAGAGATAATTTCCCGACGTTCCTATGTATGTGTAACAAGGATGGGTATGATTTGCCGACATTTCCTTATATGTCACAACCAGAATGTGTTAAAACTCAAAATTGGTAATACTTGATAAGCGTAGTAAATAAATGTTACTATTATTTATTTGCTGACATTAATGTAAATGTCGGAAAATTCACAGCGTTAAAATTTACGACATGTGATTTAAGTGTCAAATAATTTATTTTATGATATTTATGTGACTTAAAAATACATTTAAAAAATGCCGTCGCATCCTAACTTTCTGTAGTGGAAAAAGTCTCAATGATAGGAAACCCACCCTGGCTGAGAAAAAGGATAGAATACTTGCTGTATATCAAGTCCGATCCTCTTGCGCGTCAGGCATAGCCCCTCTTGCGCTTTTTTTGAATACAACACAACGAGACGTCTGTCGGGGTAACTTCAACTAAAAAAATAAAGTCCGATCCTACAAATACAATTTAACTACGAGGTTGGATTCACGCATACATTAGCTAGAGAATACTTAGAAACAACATCTCACATTATATAGGATCTTGTTTACTTGCAGACTTCATTTTCAAATTGAAAGTTTTCATTTGTAGCTTGTAATCTTGATGTGAAAAATCATGAGAGTTCTAAAGAAGTGTTATTGTAAAATCATGTAATTCTTGCCATCTTATTCAAATTAAACTTTTCATTTTGCAAATTCTTGGCTGTATACAAAGATGGAAGTGTTATTGTAGCAGTATGCTTTATGTATTTTTGTACTCTCTCATCAAAGATGGAACCTATCGAAGGATAATGTTTTCACGGCATTTAATATAAATCTGCCTTTTATTTTTTCTTTACTTGTTTATCTACATGTGTGTTGCTGTTGATTGAATGACCATCGATTGACTGTGTCTATTTCGTGTGTACTGCTCGAGAGAGTACGCATTTAGGTAGTTGTCAGACAACATCACTGCTAATGTATATGAAAGATCAATACGGAGGGTTTAAATACGGGATTAGAAATTACAAAACCTTGGTGCGATCGTAGTGAGCGGTGAATTAGTGCCAGCTAGTTCGAGAGAATACGTCTAGTAAATTGTAGTAGTTGCTCAAAAGAGAGCTACAACACCCAAAGTGCTCACGATATGTAGAGAATACTTAGGCACAATTATAGAATACTTAGCGGGAAGGATTTCAACAATTGAGGAAATCACAACTCTAGACCTCCTTAATCTTGTCTCCAACCCTTTGTCTCGTTAGTTGATAATTTTGCTGCTTTCCAGTACTTGTTAGTTAATTAATTACTTTCTTTAGCCGAGGGTCTATCGAAAACAGTCTCTCTGCCCTCCCAGGGTAGGGGTAAGGCTGCGTACAAGCTACCCTCCCCAGATTGTGATGACCCAAGGGGTCATTCTATGAATTTAGACTCCGTTCTAGGCTTATTGGCCATAAAAAGATAAATTTTAAACACCTCAATTTGCGTGCGCAGTCCGAGCAAGAAACCGGTAAGCTTTTATGTGAAAATATGAGAAATAGTAAATTCTAGAGTTAAAATTTGATTATGTTTGACTCTGGTCAACATTTTGAGCAAACGGACCCGGATCCATGTTCCGACGGTCCCGGGAGGTCCGCAGTAAAATATGGACTCGGGCGTATGCCGGGAAATGAATTCCGAGGTCCCAAGCCTTAGAAATCAATTTTTGAAAGAAATTATTTTGCTGAAATATTAATGAAAAGAAAAGAATTAATGTTTGAAACCATTGGTATCGGGCCCGTATTTTGGTTCCGGAGCCCCATACAGATTTGTTATAGTATTTAAATGCTAACAGTGAAATTAGGTGAAAACGGAGTTTATTTGACGTGATTTGGACGTCCGGTCGAGAAATAATGAACTTTAAGTGTTCTTGAGAAAAATGATAAGTTTTGAGGTTTAATTCATAGTTTTACATGTTATTTTCATGATTTGATCGCATGAGCAAGTCCGTATGATGTTTTTAGACTTGCGTGCATATTTGGTTTACAGCCCCGAGGGCTCGAGTGAGTTTCGGATAGGCCACGAGTTGTTTTACACTTGAAATTCTCTGCTGTTTTTGCTGTTGCTGGTGCACATAACTTTTGTGCATTGGGTTCGCATCCTACTCCTCGCGAACGCATAGTGTAAATTACAGGGGTTCTCCTTTGTGGTATGCGAACGCGTTCACCCCATGCGAACGCATAGAGTATTGGGCCCCTTTGGCCGCGAACGCGAAGGCCAACATGCCTGACCCTATGCGAACGCGGGCATGCCCACGCGAACGCGATGAAGGCCTGCCCAGCTATATTTAAACACTGTAAAACACAGACAGAACCCTTTTTCTTCAAAATTTTCAAACTACACAACCCTAAGGACGATTTTCTTCATCGAATTCCATCCCCGAGTTGTTGGTAATCAATTATAAACTTTACTCTTTCAATTACCTAATGATTTTCATCACTTTTAAATAAAAAACTAAGAATTTTCATGGTAAAAATTATGGATTTGAGTAGAATTAGGGAATTTTGTAAAAATAGAATCTTTACCTCGAATGGTCGGATTTCGAAACTAATTGTATATCCGGGCTTGGGGGTGAATGGGTAAACGTAATTTGGTCCGAACCCCGAGTTTGGACCAAGCGGGCCCGGAGTCAGGTTTTAATTTTTTTTTGAGAAAACTTAGGAAAAATTATAATTTTCAGTAAAGTAAGTTCCTTTAGCATTAATTAATGATATTAAGTTAATTATGGTTAGATTCGAGTGTATTGGAGGTGAATTCAAAAGGAAAAGCTATAATTGAGCAGTGAGTGACCGACGGATTTGAGGTAAGTGCTTGGTTTAACCTTGACTTAAGGGAATAGGAATCCCCAACTTAATTGTTATGTGAAAATTCATGTGTGTGGTGTATAGGTGAGGTGACGAGTATCTATGCACCACCAAATGGTCTGCTTACATGAACCCTTCCCCGTTTCCAATTTAGTTGCTTCATGTTTTTAATTGTTTTATGTTCATTGTTGTAACGACCCGGTCTGTCGTTATGTAGAATCTGCATTATAATTATTGTTATTGACCTGTCATAGGTTGGTTATACTGTTATTGATGTGTTAGAGTTGGTAGGCTTGAAATCGGAATGGTTGTAGTGAGAGTTTAGCCACTTAGTCTTTAAAATAGCCTTAAAGTTGGAAAAGTCAACTGAGAGTTGACTTATTGGTAAACGACATCGGAATGCGGATTTTATGGCTCGGATAGCTTCGTTAGGTGATTTGGAACTTATGAGTGTGTTCAGAATAATTTTGTGATGTCCGGTGTAGAATTAGACTTGAATTGGCGAAAGTTAGTTTTGGTGATTTCCGGTCGGCAGTGAAAAATAGGCTATCGAGGTTGGAATGAAATTCCGACAGTTGGAACAGGTTCGTAATGTCATTTTCGATATGTCTGCAAAATTTCAGGTCAATCGGAGTGGTTTTGGATAGTTTCGGCATCGTTGGTGGATTTTTGAAATTTCAAAGTTCTTAGGCTTGAATCCGATGTGATTTTGGTGTTTTGAGAGTGCAACTAAGTTTGAATGATCATTTATGATGTGTTGGTAAATTTGGTTGGGGTCCCGAGGGGCTCGAAATTGATTTCGGATGGTTAACATACACTTTTGGACTTAGGAGAAATGCTGGTTTTCTGGTGTCAGTGCAGCAGGAATTTGTTCACCGCGATCGCGAGGAATGGTCCGCGATCGCATAAGGTTAAAGGAGGACAGGGGGAGTTTGTGCATCGCGATCGCAGGAGTGGGGGTGCGATCGCGTAAAGCGAGTGGCTTAAGCAGTGCGATCGCGTGGCCATGTTCGCGATTGCGTAGGCATAGTGAGGCGCGTGTGGGGGGCAGGTCAGTGGTGCTACGCGACCGCGTGAGTAGGATCGCGATCGCGTAGGGTTGAGGTTTAATGAATCGCGATTGCAGGTTACTCTTCGCGATCGCATAAGGTCAAAATGTGAGGTTGGAAAATTGTTCTTCGCGATCACGACCTTATGTCCGCGATCGCAGTGCATAAATAACTGGGCAATATTAAATTAAACCCTCTGCGACCATTAGACCTTTTAAAACCATTTTTGAACGGGAAAAGATCTTGGAGGCGATTTTGAAGAGGAAAAATCAGTGTTCTTCATAGAGGTAAGTATTTTGGACCCTAAACCTCGATTATAGGTGATTAAGGAACATAATCTCAGTGTTTAATTCATGAAAATCAGTAGAAAAAGAGGGGGGTTAGGGCTTGAGAATATGAGACCTTTAGGAGATGATTTGAGGGGTCAAACGAACTCTGATTTTAGCGTTCTTTATATGTGCGGACTCGTGAGATGATGAAGAACATTTTGGTATAAAAATTGTCGAGTTCCGAGACGCGGTCCCGGGGGTCGGGTTTTAGCAAATTTCGGGTTTTGAGCTAAAATTGGTATTTTTCAATTGGAATTCACTCCTTAAGCATAATTTGATGATAAAGTTCTAATCTTTATAGATTTGGAGCGCTCGGGAGTTGATACAAGAGGCAAACGGGTCGCAGAGTAGCTTTTCGGGCTAGTTTGAGGTAAGTAATGTCTTTAAATCCTGCCCTGAGGGTATGAAACCCGGACTCTGCACCCTTTCACGGGTTTTGGAATGCAAAGATTGGAACTTTGGAAATATATTCTCTATTTAGGCAACTATTGAGTTGCGAAACCGATTTTTAAAGCCTATGCTTAATAATATTGATATGATTTGGGCTATAAGCCATGTTTGGGGCTTAGTGTCGATCTATTTACCTCTTGGGGGCTGTTTTTACTATTTTCCTCACTTGATATGTTATGATTTTCACTCAGTCTTTTCTTGATAATTGTTTTGACACTCAGAGTATTTGATACTATTTATTGAAAATGAAACACTGTTTTTGGGTCGAGAACCCGGTATATTTATGGCCTGAAGGGCATGTTGAGAGTGTCTGACTGAGTGAGGCTGCGGGCCATTATTGTGAGGATATTGTGATATGAGATAGTCCGAGGGGAAATATTGTGAGTGATTTATGCCATGATGTGGCTTGTTATAGCGCTTGGGCTGTAGGAGCCCCTCCGGAGTCTGTACACACCCCTAGTGAGCGCAGGTACCTAATGAGTGATGTTGCCCGCGGGGCTGATACTAAGTGATTGTGAGGTTTCCTGATGGGCTGATACTGACTGGCTGTGAAGTTTCCTGATGGGCAAATACTGAGATATATGAAATTGTTACGAGAAATGATTATGGCCCGATGGGCAGATTTATGATGATTTTACTGAGTTTTTGAACTATGATTCACTTCGTTTTTCAACCTGGTTTTTACTGAGAGTTTTACTGAGATATATTGATATTATACTTGTTTCAAAGGATTTCTAGAAATTGGTTTTTGAACTTATGTATTTGACGAATACTTATGGTGACTTGGTGTTTTACTGTTTTTGTGAATTGGTGTATCTGTGTTGTGTGTTTCGTATTTTTCAGACTGTGATTTATTTTCATTACTACTGAGTTGGCATACTCATCATTACTTCTTATGACCCGGTGCACAGATCCAGGTACCGACTCGGAGCAGTAGCTGTCTCTGTTCGTTAGCAGCAGTTTTACGAGATTTCGAGGTAGCTGTCCAACGTGCACAACTTCTCCATTTCCCTTCCTTATTTAGTTTTAGCATTTCATTCCTAGACTTTATTTAAGACATTATTAGAGTTAGTTTTATTTCATAGATGCTCGTGACCATGTTGACTCCAATCTTGCGAGGTTTTGTTTAGAGTTGTTTAGACTATTATTGGGGAGCTAAGACTTAATGAAATTATTTATACTCCTTTTGTTGTTTGTTATCGATTTGTGAAATATTATACTAGAACGAATGGGTAGTCGTGTGATGGTTGGCTAGCCTATCGTGGAACGTGACAAGTTGGTATCAGAGCCAGGTTACATAGGACTCGACGGTCATGAGCAGGTTTAGTAGAGTCTTGCAGATCGGTACGGAGACGTCTGTACTTATCTTCGAGAGGCTACAGAACTCTTAGGAAAAAAATCTCAATTTCTTGAACTCTTTCGTTCCAATCTATTGATTCTTGAAATCTAAACTCATGTTGTTTCATTCTCTCACAGATGGTGAGCACACACAATACCGATCACGGTGACCAGACACCATCCATACCCATAAGGGGTCGAGGCCGTGGTGGAGTTAGGGGACCAGCCCGTGCAGCAGCCGGGGCAATACCACAGGATTCCCCTATCATTCAGGATCAGGTTCCCGCCGAGGGTGCTCCAGCGGGACAGGCCCAGGCATCGGCAGTGCTTATTGTTATTCTGGGTCTTCAGGAGACCCTGGCTCAGATATTGACGATGTGCACCAGTTTAGCTCATGCGGTTGCTATGTCTACTACTGCCACTGCAGCTCAGGCCGGGAGAGGCATTCATACTCCAGCTGCCCGGACACCTGAGCAGGCTGTACAGGGTATTCAAGCACCGCGGGTAGTCCCAGCCCAGCCGGTTGCCCCAGTTTAGGTCTATGTGGTTCTAGTTATGCTCGAGGATAAGCAACGTAGGCTGGAGAGGTTCAGCAGACTTAAGCCTCCGACTTTCAGCGACACAGAGGGTGAAGATGCCCAAGGTTTTCTGGATAAATGCCAGAGGATATTGCATACTGCGGGTATTTTGGAGACCAGCGAGGTCTCGTTTGCTACATTTCAGTTTGCAGGTGCTGCTTTCACTTGGTGGGAGGCATTCGAGAGGCGTAGGCCGGTTGGTTCAATGCCACTCATGGCAGCAGTTCTCCACGATCTTTTTGGAGAAGTATGTTCCTCAGTCCCACAGAGAGGAGCAGCGCAGACAGTTTGAGCAGCTGCGCCATGAAGAGTTGTCAGTTACTCAGTACGAGATGAGGTTTTCCGAGTTGGCTAAACATGCTTATGAGTTTGTCCCTACTGATAGGGAGAGGATTAGGAGGTTTGTAGATGGTCTTACTTATCAGCTTCGGATCTTGATGACTAGAGAGAGAGTGTCTGGAGCTACATTTGAGAAGGTAGTTCACATTGCTCGGGACATTGAGTCGGTTCGTAGGCATGAACGTGAGAAGAGGGAGGTCAAGAGGCCTCGGGGATCAGGTAGCTTCAGTGGTGGCCCTTTTAGAGGGCAGTTTTAGCACAACAGAGGTCGTCCATTTAGACCTCCGCAGCCAGTTCGCCCAGCTTACAGTGGTGTATCTTCGGGGAAGGGTCCTCGCAATTCTCATCAGGGACGTTCATCCTTTAGTGCCCTTCCAGCTTAGAGCTCCGCCCGAGCATCATCTTATCATGGTTCTTCTATGCATGGTTCGTCTGGTGGTTATCATGGAGGCAGGGGTTCTCATCAGTTTTCATCTCCAACTCCAGGTAGTTTTTATGAGTGTGGAGAGTTCAAACATAAGTGGAGGCAGTGTCCTCGTCGTCCTAGTAGTTCGTCTCAGCAGAGGGTTCAGCCCTCGACTTCAGCCCCAGTCACTTCACCACCTATCCAGGTAGCCAGAGGAGGTGGTCAGGCATCTAGAGGTCTCCCTAGAGGGGGAGGTCGAGCAAGTGGAGGCCAACCATGTATTTATGCACTTCCGGTTAGGCCTGATGCTATGGCATCAGATGCGGTGATTACAGGTACTATCTCAGTCTATCACAGTGATGCCTTGGCTTTATTTGACCCTGGTTCCACGTACTCTTATGTCTCATCCTATTTTGCTCACTTTTCGAATATGCCACGTGAGTCCTTAGTTACGTCTGTTCATGTTTCAACTCCGGTGGGCGATACTATTGTTGTGGACCGTGTGTACCGGTCGTGTCTTATATCTATTTGGGGTATGGAGACCCGAATGGACTTGATGTTACTCAGTATGGTTGATTTTGATGTGATTCTGGGCATGGATTGGTTATCCCCATGTCATGCTATTCTTGATTGTCACGCCAAGCCCGTGACCTTAGCTATGCCCGGAGTTCCGAGAGTTGAGTGGAGAGGGTCTATAGAGCATGTGCCTAGCAGAATGATTTCTTATTTAAAGGCTCAGCGTATGGTCTAGAAAGGGTGTGAATCTTATCTTTATTTTGTGAGGGATGTTAGTAGTGAGACTCCATCTGTTGATTCTGTTCCTGTAGTCTGTGATTTTCCGGATGTGTTTCTTGCAGACCTTCCAAGCATGCCACCTGACAGGGATATTGATTTTGGTATTGACCTGGTGCCAGACACTCAAGCTATCTCTATTCCACATTACCGCATGGCACCATCAGAGTTGAAAGAATTGAAATAGCAGCTTCAGGAAATCTTAGATAAGGGGTTCATTCGGCCTAGTGTGTCACCTTGGGGTGCACCGGTGTTGTTTGTGAAAAATAAAGATGGCTCCATGCGTATGTGTATTGATTATAGGCAGCTGAATAAGGTTACGGTGAAGAACCATTATCCTTTGCCTCGTATTGATGACTTATTTGATCAACTTCAGGGAGCTAAGTTGTTCTCCAAGATCGACTTGAGGTCGGGGTAACATCAGTTGAAGATTCGGGATTCTGACATTCCGAAGACTGCTTTCAGGACCAGATATGGTCATTATGAATTCTTGGTTATGTCATTTGGGCTGACCAATGCCCCAGCCGTGTTCATGCAATTGATAAACAATGTGTTTTAGCCTTACCTTGATTCGTTCGTCATTGTGTTCATTTATGACATCCTGGTATATTCTCATAGCTAGGAGGAGCATGCTCAACATTTGAGAGTTGTGTTGCAGAGATTGAGGGAGGAGAAGCTTTATGCGAAATTCTCCAAGTGTGAGTTTTGGCTTGGTTCAGTAGCTTTCTTGGGGCACGTGGTGTCTAGTGAGGGTATTCAGGTTGATCCGAAGAAGATTGAGGCAGTGCAGAGTTTGCCCAGACCATCCTCAGCTACAGAGATCAGGAGTTTCCTTGGTTTGGCGGGTTATTACCGTCGCTTTGTGGATGGATTTTCTTCTATTGATTCACCATTGAACAAATTGACTTAGAAGGGTGCTCCATTCAGATGGTCCGATGAGTGTGAGGAGAGATTTCAGAAGCTCAAGTCAGCATTGACCATAACTCCGGTTTTGGTTTTCTCTACTGGTTCAGGTTCTTATACAGTCTATTGTGATGCTTCTAGAGTTGGTTTGGGAGCGGTATTGATGCAGGACGGTAGGGTGATTGCCTACGCGTCGAGACAGTTGAAGGTGCACGAGAAGAACTACTTAGTGCACGATCTTGAGTTAGTTTCCATTGTTCATGCCTTAAAGATTTGGCGGCATTACTTGTATGGGGACAATGTGAGATTTTCACTTACCATCGTAGCTTGCTGTATCTTCCGAGGAAAAAGGATTTGAATTTGCAGCAGAGGAGATGGTTATAGCTTCTCAAGGATTACCTTACTATTTTGTATTATCCGGGGAAGGCCAATGTAGTGGCCGATGCCTTGAGTCGCAGAGCCGAGAGTTTTGGGAGTCTATCATACCTATCAACAACATATCGACCTTTAGCACTTGACATTCATGCTTTAGCGGGTCAGTTAGTGATATTGGATTTTTCAGACCCTCTGCGGGTATTAGCTAGCATGGCTTCCCGGTCTTCTCTTTATGATCAGATTAGAGCTCGGCAGTATGTTGATCCACATTTGTTAGTACTTTAGGATAGGGTCCATCGGGATGATGCCATGGAAGTGACTATTGGTGATGACGGTGTTATGAGGATGCGGGGCCATATTTGCGTGCCCAATGTGGATGGTCTTCGAGAGTTGATATTGGCAGAGGCCCACAACTCGCGGTATTCCATCCAACCGGTTGCCGAAGATGTATCAGGATTTGAGACAATAGTATTGGTGGAGGCGTATGAAGAGAGATATTGTTGAGTATGTAGCACGGTGTCTCAACTGCCAGCAGATCAAGTATGAGCACCAGAGACCAGATGGATTACTTCAGAGGTTAGATATTCCGGAGTGGAAGTGGGAGCGGATCACTATGGACTTTGTAGTTGGGCTTCCACGGACTTCGAAGGGTTTTGATGCTATTTGGGTCATTGTGGATAGATTGACCAAGTCCGCGCACTTCATTCCTGTTAGCACTACTTATACTTCAGAGCGATTAGCTGGTATTTACATTAAGGATATTGTCCGGTTACATGGAGTTCCGATTTCTATCATTTCTGACAGAGGCACTCAGTTCACATCTCAGTTTTGGAGGGCCGTACAGAGAGGTATGGGTACTGATGTAGAGTTGAGCACTGCATTTCATCCTCAGACCGACGGGCAGTCAGAACGAATTATTCAGATTTTGGAGGATATGTTACGTGCTTGTGTGATTGATTTTGGTGGTTCATGGGATCAGTTTCTGCCACTAGCGGAGTTTGCATATAATAATAACTACCAGTCTAGTATTCAGATGGCCCCGTATGAGGCTTTATATAGTAGGAGGTGTAGATCTCCGGTTGGTTGGTTCGATCCCGGTGAGGCTAAGTTACTGGGCACATATTTGATTCAGGATGCGTTGGAGAAGGTGAAGTTGATCCAGGAGCGACTTCGCACGGTGTAATCTAGGCAGAAGAGTTATGCGGACCGGAAGGTCCGAGATGTGTCATTTATGGAAGCTGATAAGGTACTGTTGAAGGTATCACCCATGAAGGGTGTTATGAGGTTTGGAAAGAGAGGAAAGCTGAGTCCTCGGGTTTTTGGTCCTTTTGAGGTACTTCAAAAGGTTGGAGAGGTGGATTATAGACTTGCCTTGCCACCCAGCCTATCGAGTGTTCATCCGGTGTTTCATGTTTCGATTCTCAGGAAATATGTTGGTGACCCGTCTCATGTGTTAGACTTCAGCACAGTTCAACTCGAGGGTGATATTCTATACGAGGTTGAGCCAATAGCTATTTTAGCTCGCGAGGTCAGAAAGTTGAGATCTAAGGATATAACATCAGTAAAGGTGTAATGGAGAGGTCAGCCAGTGGAGGAGGCTACTTGGTAGACCGAGCGGGAGATGCAGAGCAGATATCCTCACTTGGTTGAGACTCTAGGTATGTTTCTAGACCCGTTCGAGGACGAACGTTTGTTTAAGAGGGGAAAAATGTAATGACCCGGTCTATCGTTATGTAGAATTGCATTATAATTACTGTTATTGACCTGTCATAGGTTGGTTATACTGTTATTGATGTGTTAGAGTTGGTAGGCTTGAAATCAGAATGGTTGTAGTGAGAGTTTAGCCACTTAGTCTTTAAAAATAGCCTTAAAGTTGGAAAAGTCAACTGAGAGTTGACTTATTGGTAAACGACATCGGAATGAGGATTTTATGGCTCGGATAGCTTTGTTAGGTGATTTGGGACTTAGGAATGTGTTCGAAATAGTTTTGTGATGTCCGGTGTAGAATTAGGATTGAATTGGCGAAAGTTAGTTTTGGCGATTTCCGATCGGTAGTGGAAAATAGGCTATCGGGGTTGGAATGGAATTCCGACAGTTGGAACAGGTTCGTAATGTCATTTTGGATATGTCTGCAATATTTCAGGTCAATCGGAGTGGTTTTGGATAGTTTCGCCATCATTGGTGGATTTTTGAAATTTCAAAGTTCTTAGGCTTGAATCCGATGTGATTTTGGTATTTTGAGGTTATTGTTGGCCCATGTCACTGAATGGATTTTGAAGATTGACAAGGTTAACCAGGTCCATCAGAGCACACACATCTGAACGGAACAATTGGCACAAGAATTATTCATGCATAGGAGATATCAGTGATTGCTGAGTATCAAAGAGCTAAAAGGATGTCTCCTAATACGAAAAGATTGCAAACTGATAAAGAAGATTGAAGTTGATTTCAGAAAGTACATAAATAGAGAAGGAAGATGAGTCATAGTCGAACTCGTATACCAGGTAGAGTTGGATCAGAATTGAACCATGTACTCAATAACTGACTCTATAAATACTCAATGAATCACTGCTGAAATTTACGACGCACAAAGACAAAAGTGAATCAAGTTCTGAAAAGCAAAGTTCACATGATATTTTGCAAGCAGAAGTATTGTGCGAAGTCTACAGTTCAACTAGAAGAAACAGTTTCATCGTCTGTGTGGAGTCTAGTTGATGTGTAGTAGGAGTTTTAACATTGTATCTTTTCAGCTTTCATAGAAGCAATTGTAATAGGTACATATTGTTCAAGTTAGAGTTAGCTTGAAATCTGTAGAAATTAGCTAGAGGCTAGTTGATACAAAGAGGATTAGAGTTAGTCTTAGGATTACAAAAGAGTTTATTTTGTAAGTTCGTTTGGCTCAGAGTTTTTAGTGAAGTGTTTGAGCAAATCCTACTGAGGAGTAGGTCGTGGTTTTTTCACCTTTTGAGCCAGGTGTTTTCCACGTAAAAATCTCTGTGTCTTTACTTTACTACTTTATTATTCCGCAGCAGTAGAATGTAGTACACCAAGAAAAACCAGGTTCTTCTTATTAGACAGCACTCGAAAATTGGGTACTGCACAATTAACTTATATTATTGTGTAGTATTGAAGTCTAAAACAACAATTGGTATCAGAGCAGGTTATCCGTGAAAAGGCTAACACCTTGGAAAAGACCAGGATGCGTGCACCACCTGGGAACTGGGAAGGTCAATCAACCGCAAGGCCACCACTCTTCAATGGCCAGTACTATTCTTGGTGGAAAAATAGAATGAAGGACCATCTTATTGGAGAGGACTATGAACTATGGGACATAGTCACTGATGGACCCCTTGCAACAATGAAAAAGACTGCTGAAGGTGTAGATGTACCTAAGACTAGGGCTGACTGCACGACTGAAGATTTGAAGAAATGGGAGAAGAATGCCAAGGCCAAGAAGTGGCTAGTATGTGGACTAGGTCCTGATGAATACAGTAGAATCCAAAGCTGTAAAACAACCAAGGAAATCTGGGACACTCTACAACTAGCCCATGAAGGAACACCTAAAGTTAAAAGGTCTAGAGGTACACTACTATACTCTTAGTATGAAAACTTCACTATGAAAGAAGGAGAAACTTCACATGACCAATGAACTCAAGTCTCTTGGAAGAATCATACTTGAAGAAGACAAGGTAGATAAGATCTTGACAAGGGTTTTGACTATCTCCTGGGAAAGCAAGATCACTGCTATCCAGGAATCCAAAAATATGGCAACCCTTAGACTGGATGAGTTAATTGGAAATCTCACTGCTTATGAACTCAGAAGGCAAACCATGAAGATGGATGCCCCAAAGAAGGAGAGAAGTCTAGCACTGAGGATCACTGAAGGAGCAGATCTGGAGGAGGATGAGATGGCCATGATCACTAAAGAATTTAGAAACTTTCTCATGAGGAAGAAGGGCATCTCTAGGGGAGGAAACTTCAACAAGGCAAAGGCACCAGAAAGGCCAGCTAATGAGGGATGCTACAAGTGTGGAAAAACTGACCATCTCATCAAAAACTGCCCTCAGTGGGAAGTAGAATGGAGGAAAGAGAGATATGAAAGAAAGAACAGGAAGAAGGAACTGGTCCAACCCAAGAGAACCACTACAAAGGCTATGGTTGCTGCTTGGGGGGAAAGTTCAGATGAAGAATCAGAGGATGGTGAGACAGAAGATCAGGCTCTCATGGCAATAGGAGAATCTGATGAGGAAACTTATGAAGAACCAGAGGTAAGTATCTCACAACTTAAAACTAAAATAAAGTTTTTATCTAAGGAGAAACTCTCTGAGTTGCTACTTGACTTCATAGATGATTCTGAGGAAACAACCAAAGAGAAGGATCAACTATCTAAAGAGTGTGCAATGCTAAAAGCAAAATGCATGGACCTGGAAATAAGGTCCAGTGAATCTGAAAAGAAAAACACTGTCTTGATGAACTAGGTCCATCCACTCAAAACTGAAATCCTAGAACTAAAATCTGAAAACTTAAAGTTAAGACTAGGATCCAGTAAAAAGGTGGTTGATCCCTCTCATGCAATGTTAGAAGAAGACTTAGGAAAACTAAAGGATAAAATGTATGCCAAGGATGAACAGATAAAATCTCTTAAAGAAGAGCTTGGCAAAGTCAAACATGAATTTTATAGAACACGCAAATGGAATAAGTCTTCTGATGCATTAACTTGGCTTCAAGAGAATCACAGTAGCAACAAGAGAAGGCTTGGTTTTGGGATTCAATTGCCTAATTGGGATCCCAAAAGCAAGTATCTCACTCTCCCTGAAAATAAAATGTGCACCCATTTTGGGAAGACTGGCCACTACAAATATGAGTGTGCTGTAAAAGAGAAGGCCAATCAAAAAAATGAGAGATTCATTAAAAAGAAGAACTGGCTACCAAGCTGGGCCAGAAAAAATTTGATTCATCGATTCTCTCATAGAAAAGGACCCAAATTAGTTTGGGTTCTTAAAACTAACCCCTGATTTCCTTTTGTCGGTACAAGTGAAGGGAAGCAGCCTAATTTGGTTTTGGATAGTGGCTGCTCTAAGCATATGACAGGGAACAAGGAACAGTTTCTTTCACTTGAAAACCTCAAAGGAGGAAATGTCTCCTTTGGAAACGGAAAGAAAGGTGAAATTATAGGGGCCGACAAGGTAGGTAAAGATGACACACGTTCAATTGAACATGTGTACCTGATAGATGGCTTGAAATATAGCCTAATCAGTGTGTCACAACTGTGTGACAGAGGTAACCTTGTCGCTTTTACTTCCACAAAATGTTTTGTGATCAATCTGCTTACTGACAAGATTGTTTTGTAGGGAAAGAGAATGAACAATATCTATGTGTTACACCCCATGTTTTTGTACGTGGAAGTACACCATAAGTAAATTAATATAAGCTCCGAAATGAGATATTATATTTTGCATTTTCGTACGTTAAGGTTTCGCCGTAAGTTAATCGATGTAACTTCGGGAATGAGATTTATTTTGGGGTTACAAGTATTTTGCTATTTCAAATAAGGGATAAGTAAATTCGTGAGAGTGAGAGGGAAAGAAAATCGAAGAAAATGAGTTTCGTCAAAGCTTGTCAGTTTGGGGTAAAATACAGTCTGAGCTATAATACCCGGTATTCATGAACTAGTACCATACAAGGTACCACATGGCCATGATAGTAAGGTGTACAAGATATGTTAAAAGCGAGTGGTATTTTAAGTAATTTGAGATAATCCTTAATTTTGTGGGTAGTTAGTTAATTATTGAATAATGGAAGATTATCAAATTAATCATAAGATTAGTGGTTAAATGAATGGTGATTTTGGATAAGGCATGAAAAAAAAAAAAACGTGGCAGCCCATTTATATAACATTGTGACTCTTATATAATACTTGAAAGGTGGCAAAGATTTAGTATATTATAGGGCATTAGTCATCAAAGTGGGGCCAACACAATTTGACAAAGAAGTAACCTCCTTACCTGCAATTTGGGTAAAACAAGACCCTTATGAAAAATACATTTAAAGAAAAGAATTAGTGAGGGTTATTAAGTACAAACCAAAATGGGTTTGTTTCCAGTGGTGTCAAGACCGCAACTTGAAAGTTGCTTACGGAGGTCATCCACTTTAAGCTTGGTAATGGTGGCCATTGTTTGAATGTTTTGAAGTTGTTGAAATTTTCAGCGCGAAGGAATTGGAGAGGATTGAGAACTACACATATAGTGAATAGGGAAAAGCTTGCAAAAGAAGAGTGTTTGTATATTTGTGCATCACACGCTTTTGCGCAGGGCTCCTTTTGACGTTCGGAATCAGTCTTACTCATACTTCACGCACGCCTCTCTAATGTAAAGAGAAGTGCATATATCAACTTTAAGAACAAATCTTCAATAATTCAAACCAGATCTCATAAGCAACGTAAGATTTTGCAATTATAAAGGAGTACGGTGAAATCTCTCTAAGAAAATCAGCTCAGGTATGTTAAGGCTAAGACCTTCTTTCATTTTGGCATAGTCTTGTCATTACACAAGTTTGATAACGAGGCATAAAGAAAAATTCATATTCCTGAATTTACGTAAATATGCTAGTACGCAAGTTACAACATTCTCTTTATCAGGACTTCATATTCATTTGAGTATTATCTTATTCCAGTCAAGAGAGCAGATACTTTATATATACAGTATTAAAAGTATTTTCATTACCATCGAGCTATAATCGATGGGCAGGCCCCTATTGGGCAACCTCTGATCAGATGGTAAGTTATATACCGAACTTACTGTGGCCGAGCGCCTATGAGCGAGCCCAGTTGGTCGAGATACAGAGCCTAGTAATGCCGAGCTCCTATGAGCGAGCCTACTACGACAAAGCAGTTACATAGTTATATATATATTTACCGAGCCGTATAGGGCCGGACAACTATTTTACTTATTATATTGAGAGAATTGAGTCAGTGAGGTAAGCATATCATCAGATTATCTTTGACTTCCAGTTACCTGTAGTTATTATATTATCAATTGAGTTTCATCTTTCTGTACACTGCCTTACATACTCGGTACATTATTTTGTACTGACGTCCCTTTTTCCTGGGGACGTTGCGTTTCATGCCCGCAGGTCCTGATAGACAGGTCGAGAGCCCTCCAAGTAGGCTATCAGCTCAATGGAAGATGTCGGTGCACTCCTTTTGCTCCGGAGTGCTTATTTGGTCAGTAGAATTAGGACATGTAACCTTTATGATACTTATGTACCCTTAGAGGCTTGTAGACAGATGTCATGTATACAAATACTTGTATGGCCTTGTCGGCCTATGTTTAGAGTTTATAAATAAATATGTTGGACTATTAGGCCCGTATGTCACGAGTATATGATGATATAATAAAAAAGATACATTACATGGTACTCGATTGAGTAAGGTATCGGGTGCCCGTTGCGGCCCATCAGCTCGGGTCGTGACAAAAGTGCTATCAGAGCAGTTCTGTCCTAGGGAGTCTACAAGCCGTGTCTAGTAGAGTCTTGTTTATGGGTGTGTCGTGCACCGCACTTATAAGCAGGAGGCTACAGGACATTTAGGACTATCACTCTTTCTTCTTACTCTAGATCGTGTGGTAGAGATGACTTATAAGAATTCAAATCCTGAACTTCTATTCGTAATAAGATGATGCCTACATTCAGAAAGACGATCGATAAGAGATATACCTGTGAAAGTGTTGAGTTAGAGGAACTCGATTTTGCATCTTGCTTATGATGAGTAAATGAGAGGTCTTCAGCAGATCATGCGTGTACTAAAAGGTGTACGATTCTTGATAATGAGCTTTTAGGAAAGAATACTTATCCACTCTTACGGTAAAAAGGAATAACGAAATCAAAAGTTAGACACAAGTTGCAGCAAGAAAAAGAAGCAAGGTGAATAAGGATACGAGGAACCCAGTTAATGAAGATTATCAACATTACAGTTCCGGCAGAAAAATATAAGCATTGTGAGTTACCCTCAATAGTAACAGAGGTATGTATAATTGGCCACACCCATCTCATTTATACCTTATTAGGAGCTAACAAACATAGTTTAAGAGAAGGACGAGTTATCAGGATCCGGTTGGGGATATAGTAACCCAAAATAGTGGATGGATTGGCAGAGTTAGTTGGCATTTCCGAAGGATAGTGCAAACGTGATAATAAATCTCCTTGTGAGACGCCCAGATGGCGCACTCTAAAATAGTATAGCTAGATATGAGTGCTACAAAGATAGGGACTGAAAGCCTGGAAGGGGATAAATACTACCATAGTGTGGCTCCCATCCCTAGTAGAGTGAAAACATTGAGCAAACCAAAGAGCCAATTAATGAAGCAAGGGGAGCAAAAATAAAAGAATGTCTTGTTAAAGTTTTCAAAATAAAGAGATAAACATAAATATTAGCAGGGAAATAAGAAGAGAGATATGAAGCATTATAAGTAGGATGTGATACAATGATGGCAATGGCAGATCAAAAGATGACAATATTAGAGAGTCTATAGTCAAGTGAAGGAAAACACGAGAGGTAACAGACCTTGAGGCAACAAAAGAATAGGTCATAAAGTCACATCTTCATTTTGAGAAATAAGTTCGCAATTCTAACGCGATTACCAAAAGGAAAAAAAAAAATTGACCCCGGAGTAATAGAAACCAGTATGTATTGGTGAACAAGATAACCTAAAACATGAATTAGGGACGGGGTGATTTGATAATAGTCGGCATCATAGGAATTTCAGATTTCGTTCCAGCAATAATAGAATAAACAATAGAAGAAGATTCATGACAAATTCAGAGAATAGTCATTCAGGCAGACGCTTCCCTAAAGCAAGCAATATGGGCAAGGTTAAATTTAAAGAAATGTGTGTGCCAGTTACACTAGGTGTCACCCTCGTATGTAGAGAATTTTGTTATCCTTGGTACAGAAGGACTACCGCAAGACGAGTAAATGTCATCAATGATGTGAACAGATGCCAAAGATGAAGAAGTAAATCACCTATAGGTAGATCGTCGTAGTGCTAAATATTAGTACTCCCCAAAAGTGGGGGGGGGGGGGNCTCCAGAAAAGGGGGGGGGGGGGGGGGGAATAGAATGATATGGCAATAAGTCAGAATTTAGCGGTTCTAGTAATTACAGAATGGTAAAGGAGGAATGCAAAAAAAAGAAGAAAAGAAATGAGTGAATAAGGGATAAGATTGAACTTATTCATAGCATACAGATATGCTATGATTCCAGGACATTATGTAAGCACGACGACAAGAAAAGGAAGTAAGGTTTCCTGCCGGGATGTTATTGTTAGATAAGGAGCTAGTACGTGAGGTAAGTTAAGACAAGGAAATAACCCAAGAAAGATTACGCGGAATATGGATATGAGAATGGGCCGACGAATAGTTAGTAGTAGATTCAAGAAGAGTCTAGTCATGACTAGACAAGAGGTTACAGACAAATCAACATAAACATAGTGAACCACAACATGGAGAATTCAGTCTCGCCGATATGACATCGAGACCCTTGAGAAATATTCAGATAGGAGTTGTGGTAGTTAAAGGTATCGTACGGATGCTATGGAAATAAAAGAAAGTGCCACTGGGAAGGCAGTCAAAATATAAGTTCAGAAGCAACCCTACAAGCACAAGGGCACGAAGGTAAACAACTCTGAATGATCATAGGCAAGGTAGGACATCAAAAAGGTCTGTAATAAGGTCATAGCTTTACGAGAGTCAAGAGTTCTCCCTAATTACTACAACGAAAGACTAGCTGAGGAAATAAGGAAAAAAAAGGCTTCAACCTAAGCACAACAACCTAAAGAGGAAATGGTCGTGTACCAACAGTCTCACAACAACATTGTAAGCACTCCAAAGGAAAGTGGCACCTACCATGGCTAATGAACGGGAAGTAAAAAAATTACAAGCAATACTCGAGATCATATGAAGTTGCATGAAAATTCCGGCATGCGTGGTAGGTAAGATAAGCTAAGTCGGAACGCAACAAGGAGGCAGAAAGACCAGGGAAAGTAATAACTTACATTTAAAAGAAAGCAGAGAAGGAATATAAGGAATTATTGGATCAATGATTCAGAATTAGAATATGTTATGAATGCACTTAAAGAGTTCGGAGTTTTATATATGCAACATATACGTTGATAATCATACAACCGTAGAAGATTTCGGTATAAGTTAAAAGAAGGAATTAAGTCCATGTCATAGACAAAGAATTGAATTATTAGGAGATTATATCCTGGATATTCTATAGAGTCCATGAAGTAATAAAGTAATAACTAGTACCATGAGCCTGCCTATATGAAGGTTGATCAAAGGGAAGAGGAAAGTAAAGAGTTATATCAACGAAGTGAATCGGGAATCCGATAATTGGACCAAAAAATTATAGAAATCGTGATTGAGAATATTGTAGTATCACTCTTAATATCAGAGATACAAGAGAGATAGTAAAACAACCATATTCTTTAACGACTCTATGATGAAGCTAGTCAGAATAGTACCAACCTCATAAAAAGTGAATACGAAGCACCCACTGGATTGTATATGCACCAGAGGTGCAAGTATTATAATAGAGCTTCAAATTGTGGATGTAAATTATACCTATGTGGAAGGGAGGTCATGAAAGAGATAGAAGATGTGATGCAAGATTTTAAGGTGAGTAAGGTAAAAGTGAACAACATACGAGACACTCAAATGAAGAAGGTTGTGAATTGTCTATACTTCAAACAAAAGGTTAGAAGCACTAGGATTCAGTATCTAGGAATGATAGCAGCATCGTCATTGGAAGATCTTCCAACACTATGGTTTCTAAGTATCGTGTGGTCTAGCCAAGAGATTAAAGGAAAGTTAGAGGACGATACGACGTCTCGCTTGATGTTATAGAATAACACAAGGAAATCTTTGGTGCAAGCAAACTGAAGGAATGTGGCGAATAATAAATAGGTATGTGTAGGTCGCAAGCTAAAGTTGGGTAAAGCGATAAAGTTTTAAGAAGATATGAGGAAGGATAAAAAAAAAGGGCAAGTGAGAAGGTGACGAAAATGGATAAGTCCTCAAAATTAAGCCCGTGAAAACAAGAAAGCTACTGGTTTCTCTATGTCATGAAAAGTTCAGTATAGCCTGAATGAACTCAAAGGAGCCTGCGACTAATAACATTTAGAAGAGATGGAATGCTGCCCTGGTAGTAGAATAAGGGTGTAATTATGACGTTAGGGCCTTCGATTGAGTAATTATTTGAAGAGGATTTTATGAATTGTATGGAATTAAAATACCCACGTAAGGTGAATCGCATTGGGATGCAATAAAAATACGATTACTGAAGTACAGTATCGCCCCTAAAGTGGATCAAGAAAATTACTTCAAATGTTCCACGATGTAACATAAGCCCCAAGTGGTAATATATTACATAAGAAGTTCAAGTCATCAATGGAAGGATGTAGACCAAGATTGAGGTGAATCAACAATGGATGGGTAAAAGTTGTAAGGTACGAGATGAGATAAGGCCATTAGTCTTAAGGTGAACAGTAATGAAGAAGCGTTAGAGGAATGAGATTCATACATATATAATAAACAACGAGAGTAACCTGGAGTTTGGTAACAGATCTCAGCAACGATACATCGAGGTAAGATTTACGGTATAGTACGACCTATCTAGCCGCAGTAAAGTCATACAAATAGATAATTGGGTCTATGAAACAAGATATAGCAATATTCCTTAGTTTAACAAAAGTACCAAATGAAGAACTTCAGTATACCTATAGAAGCCCAGAGGGACACCTTGTCAAGCTCTGTATATAAAGTGAGGCCTAGAGATTGGCTAAAAACTGGAGGAAAAAGGAAGGAAGAGTCGCATAGGCACACTTACAAGGTTAGAGTCGTACATGCTGCATGATATAATGTATCAACAGTTACGAGATTGGAAGGATTCTGACTACAAGTCATGGTGTGAGAAAGAGGCCAAAAGGGGGAAATTCCCTAGTCTTTGGAATTCATTCACGGAATAGTCGCCTAGATGGCAAGAGGAATACTAAAGTATTCGCGAGAGCTATGGATTGTAAGAATGATAAGTGCATTAGTCAACATTCGAGGACGAATGTTCCAAAGGGGGGAATGATGTTACACCCCATATTTTCGTACGTGGAAGTACACCATAAGTAAATTAATATAAGCTCAGAAATGAGATATTATATTTCGCATTTTCGTACGTTAAGGTTTCGCCGTAAGTTAATCGATGTAACTTCGGGAATGAGATTTATTTTGGGGTTACAAGTATTATGCTATTTCAAATAAGGGATAAGTAAATTCGTGAAAGTGAGAGGGCAAGCAAAACGAAGAAAATGAGTTTCGTCGAAGCTTGTCTATTTGGGGTAAAATACGGTCTGAGCTATAATACCCGGTATTCATGAACTAGTACCATACAAGTTACCACTTGGCCATGATAGTAAGGTGTACAAGATATGTTAAAAGCGAGTAGTATTTTAAATAATTTGAGATAATCCTTAATTTTGTGGGTAGTTAGTTAATTATTGAATAATGGAAGATTATCAAATTAATCAAAAGATTAGTGGTTAAATGAATGGTGATTTTGGATAAGGCATGAACAAAAAAAAAACGTGGCAGCCCATTTATATAACATATTGACTCTTATATAATACTTGAAAGGTGGCAAAGATTTAGTATATTATGAGGCATTAGTCATCAAAGTGGGGATAACACAATTTGACAAAGAAGTAACCTCCTTACCTGCAATTTGGGTAAAACAAGACCCTTATGAAAAATACATTTAAAGAAAAGAATTAGTGAGGGTTATTAAGTACAAACCAAAATGGGTTTGTTTCCAGTGGTGTCAAGACCGCAACTTGAAATTTGCTTACGGAGGTCATCCACTTTAAGCTTGGTAATGGTGGCCATTGTTTGAATGTTTTGAAGTTGTTGAAATTTTCAGCGCTAAGGAATTGGAGAGGATTGAGAACTACACATATAGTGAATAGGGAAAAGCTTGCAAAAGAAGAGTGTTTGTATATTTGTGCATCACACGCTTTTGCGCGGGGCTCCTTTTGACGTTCGGAATCAGTCTTACTCATACTTCACGCACGCCTCTCTAATGTAAAGAGAAGTGCATATATCAACTTTAAGAACGAATCTTCAATAATTCAAACCAGATCTTATAAGCAACGTAAGATTTTACAATTATAAAGGAGTACTGTGAAATCTCTCTAAGAAAATCGGCTCAGGTATTTTAAGGCTAAGACCTTCTTTCATTTTGGCATAGTCTTGTCATTACACAAGTTTGATAATGAGGCATAAAGAAAAATTCATATTCCTGAATTTACGTATATATGCTAGTCCGCAAGTTACAATATTCTCTTTATCAGG
Source organism: Nicotiana undulata (assembly GCA_005239495.1). NCBI lineage: Eukaryota > Viridiplantae > Streptophyta > Magnoliopsida > Solanales > Solanaceae > Nicotiana > Nicotiana undulata. The sequence continues at coordinate 174,221 of ML255563.1, forward strand.
ACTTCATATTCATTTGAGTATTATCTTATTCCAGTCAAGAGAGCAGAGACTTTATATATACAGTATTAAAAGTATTTTCATTACCATCGAGCTATAATCGATGGGCAGGCCCCTATTGGGCAACCTCTGATCAGATGGTAAGTTATATACCGAACCTACTGTGGCCGAGCGCCTATGAGCGAGCCCAGTTGGTCGAGATACAGAGCCTAGTATGGCTGAGCGCCTATGAGCGATCCTACTACGGCAGAGCAGTTACATAGTTTTATATATATATATATATATATATATATTTACTGAGCCTTATAGAGCCGAACAACTATTTTACTTATTATATTGAGAGAATTGAGTCAGTCAGGTAAGCATATCATCATATAATCTTTGACTTCCAGTTACCTGCAGTTATTATATTATCAGTTCAGTTTCATCTTTTTGTACACTACCTTACATACTCGGTAAATTATTTCGTATTGACGTCCCTTTTGCCTTGGGACGCTGCGTTTCATGCCCGCAGGTCCTGATAGACAGGTCGAGAGCCCTCCAAGTAGGCTATCAGCTCAGCGGAAGATGTCGGTGCACTCCCTTTGCTCCAAAGTGCTTATTTGGTCAGTAGAATTAGGACATGTATTGATTGGTATGGCGAGGCTAAATCCCGACCTTTATGATACTTATGTACCCTTAGAGGCTTGTAGACAGATGTCATGTATACAATTACTTGTACGGCCTTGTCGGCCTATGTTTAGAGTTTATAAATAATTATGTTGGACTATTAGGCCCGTATGTCACGAGTATATGATGATGTAATAAAAAAGATACGTTACGTTGGTACTCGATTGAGTAAGGTATCTGGTGCCCGTTGCGGCCCATCAGCTCGGGTCGTGACACTATGTCATTGGTTTGTCCACACTGTCTGACAATGAACTCACTTGCCTTAGTGTGTTGGACAGTGATCCCCTCCTGTGGCATAAAAGACTTGGTCATGCAAGTCTGACTCAACTTAACAAGCTAGTCTTTAAGGACTTAGTGGTAGGACTCCCTAACATTAAGTTCAAGGAAGACAATGTTTGTGAGGCATGTGCAAGGGGGAAGCAGGTAAGATCTTCTTTCAAAAGTAAGAAAATGGTCAGTACCACCAGGACGTTGGAACTGGTTCATATGGATCTGTGTGCTCCTATGAGAACTCTGAGCAGAGGTGGGAAGAGATATGTGATGGTGCTAGTATATGATTATTCAAGGTTCAGTTGGACCTTATTCTTGGCATCTAAGGATGAAGCATTTGATATGTTCACCTCATTTGT
>ML255563.1:175988-201329 GCA_005239495.1 Nicotiana undulata
AAGCAATAAATACTGGATGCTACATTATCAATAGATGCATGACCATACATCTGGTAGAGAAAACTCCCTATGAATTACTTAAAGGGAGAAAGCCCAACATATCCCATCTTAGGGCTTTTGGATGCAAGTGTTATGCGCATAATAATGGCAAAGATTCTCCTGGAAAATGTGATCCCAGAAGTGATGAGGGAGTGTTCTTGGGATACTCAACACATAGTAAAGCTTATAAAATATACAATAAAATAACTATGTGTGTAGAAGAAAGTGTACATGTTGTCTTTGATGAAACTAACACTCATTCTGAGAGACAGGAACCAGAAGACGAGGAGCTTGTACTGGTAAGGAGCAATGACCACATTGAAGCACCTATGGCATATGGAACAGGTGATGGACCAGGTCTAACAACCCTACGCAACACGACAGGGGGAACTCTACATGAAAATCCTGGCCCTGATCCTGTTCCACAACTGCAAGACAACATAGAACAATCCAGAAATGAACAACTGATACTCAAACCACACAGATATCAGAACTTTCACCCTCTTGAGAACATCATAACAGACTTGAGATCTGGAATCAAAACTAGATCCTTCTTGAAAAATGTGTGTGCATTCAATGCATTTCTATCCTTGATTGAACCAAAGAACATTGCTGAAGCCCTGCAAGATGCTGACTGGGTAACTGCCATGCAAGAAGAGCTGAATCAATTTGAGAGGAGTAAAGTATGGCACTTGGTGCCCATTACTGATCTGTCTAGTGGCCTGGGTACCAAGTGGGTCTTCAGGAACAAGCTCGATGAGGATGGAACTGTTACAAGAAATAAGGCAAGACTGGTTTTTCAAGGATACAACGAAGAAGAGGGAATTGACTATGATGAGACCTTTGCCCCTGTGGCACGATTGGAGGCAATCATACTTCTTATAGCATTTACTGCACACATGGAATTCACTTTCCATCAGATGGATGTCAAGAGTGTCTTTCTTAATGGCTATTTGAAGGAAGATGTATTTGTAAAACAGCCTCCTGGATTTGAAAGCAAAGAGTCACCTAATCATGTATATAAACTTGACAAGGCTCTCTATGGTCTCAAGCAAGCACCTAGAGCTTGGTATGAGAGATTGTCAAAATTCTTGCTGAAACATGGGTACAAACGAGGCAAAATAGATAGTACTTTGTTTCTAAAGGAAAAAGGAAAGGATATTTTTATTGTGCAAATATATGTTGATGATATCATATTTGGGGCATTTACTGATAATCTTAGCAAGGAATTTGCTACATTAATGAGGAGTGAGTTTGAAATAAGTATGATGGGTGAGCTAACTTTCTTCTTAGGCTTGCAGATCAAGCAAACTCCACATGGTACAATGATTCATCAACAGAAGTATGTGAAAGAACTCCTCAAGAAGTTCAAAATGGAGGACTCAAAGGAGATAGACACCCCAATAGCCACATATACAAAATTGGATGTGGATGAACCTGGTTCATCCGTTGATCAGAAGACATACAGAGGAATGATTGGGTCTCTACTCTATCTTACTGCAAGTAGGCCTGATATCGTGTTCAGTATGGGCCTATGTGCTAGGTTTCTAGCCAATCCAAAGGAGACCCACCTCACTGCAGTAAAAAGCATTTTGAGATATCTGAAGGGCACCACTGATTTGTGCCTTTGGTATCCTAAATGTAGTAATTTTGACCTTGTAGGATACGCTGATGCTGATTATGCAGGTTTCCTGGTTGACAGGAAAATTACTTCAGGAATGGATCACTTTTTGGGCTCCTGCCTTGTCTCTTGGGCCACCAAGAAACAAAATTCAGTAGCCTTGTCTACTGCTGAGGCTGAATATGTGGCTGCAGCCTCTTGATGTGCCCATTTTCTTTGGATCAAGCAATAACTCCTGGACTTTGGTATAGATGTGGGATGCATTCCTATTTACTATGATAACACTAGTTCAATTAGTATGACGAAGAACCCGGTTCATCACAAGAGAACTAAGCACATAGATGTTAGGCACCATTTTCTAGGGTCAACTATGAAAAAGGAATAATCTCAATTGAATTCTGTGCTACTGATCGTCAAATTGATGATATATTTACCAAAGCACTGATTAGGGAGCATTATGAGAGAAACATGCTTGAATTAGGGATTATTAAGATCACCTAATTGAAAAACAAAAACTTAAAAAATGAAAAAAAATGAATTTGTTTTTTGGCTAGAAAATTCAAATTAGGTACTTAATCAAATTAATCATTGCTCAGTATTATGTATTTATTGCCATACTCTTCTTCCATGTATTAATATGATTCCCTAGTTGCTAATGATGTTTCTCTATTTTTGTAAATTGATGCAAATAAAGGATTTTACCTGGATGAACCTGGTTCATCCATGCTGGTTCACATAATTGACAAGGTACGTTCTCATCTCCATACATGTATTAATTCAAGTACAATCATACATGAGCAGGACTCTATTTATTTGTGGTTCGAATTCAATTCTCGTACTTACCCAAATAATGAACCAGTCTCAAGAAGTCCCATCTCACTTGATTAGCCTAGTTTTAGGGGCAAAGTAACTGTCCATTCAATGTCTAATCAATGACAATTCTGAATCGATTAGTATCCCACTTGAGTTAATACTCTTATGTTGTAATCTCCTCAGCCATAAGTTATAAAAAGGCCATCATTACCCATTGTGCATAAAGCAACAGTCGAACCTTGTTCAACTCACTCAACTCACAATCTCTACTGCCTCCTGTCTTTCTTCTCTCTAAACAATTCAAAATCATGTCGTCACCTCACCAGCTTCTTCTGATTCATCTCCAAACAGAGATTATGATGGAGGAAACTATGAATTAGACTCAAATTCACCCTCACTGTATAGTTCCGAGTCTCCAGAAAAGTCGACAACCCCAGAACACCCTACAATCCCAGAACCCACACCAAACCCTACCCCAGCCCCCAAGCCTCGTCGTGTAAAAGTTCTTGCACGCAAATCTGTGGCTTCTGGTTCAAGAGCCAAATTCTTGGAAGAATTATTGCATGCTGAAGAAGGCTCCACACCAGAATCGTCCAATGAATCATTCAAATCAGCCAATGAAGATGAAACACCTGGTTCAACCAGTGTTGAGAAAGGTAATTTTGATGCTATCTCTGAAATAAATACTGCTGATCAACGATTTGTGTTGTTGGGGTCTTTGGTGGATGTTGAAGTGCCTAAAAGGCAAAGAAAATCTGGGAAAGAGAAGCCTCTTGAGATCGAGGGAGATGTAAATGTGAGGGGATCGGGAGAGGATGGTACCACACTGGCAATATGTGGTCCCATTCTTGAAAATCTTGAAGAAGATGTCACAATCTTAGGGGGAACTAGTGAAGTTGAGGAAGCTGATGCTGGGTTGGATAAATTGATGAAAGCAATAGATGAACACGTTTCTTCTGGGGAAGAAACATTGGCTGAAATACTGAGGAAGTTGGGGGACTCATATAACCCCAAGAAAAGAAGGACTCCAAAGTCCAAGAAGTCTAAAGCCTCTGTTCCTTCAAAGAAAAGGAAAGTTGCTGGTTCTGTTGAGGTACCTGTTCCTAAGGTACGTGCTACGCGAAATACTGTAAGAGAGGAGGAAGAGAATAAAGAAAAGGCTCTGCAAGAGAGCAGGAGAAAGAGAGCAGATAAAGGGAAAGCCAAAGTCGGAGAGCCTATCGAGGCTGTTGTGTTAGAAGAGGAGCCGTTGGACCTGGTCCAACAAGAGGAGCAGGCTGCTCTAGTGGTAATTGGGACACCTAATCCCAAAAAGGCTAAGACTTCTTCGAAGAAGTCATCTACTGTGTCCACCACCACTGCGAGTACTGCTACAAGGACAAGGTCTAAGATAAAGAAGGTGAAAAGGTGCAGATTGTTGAGAAGAATGAGGATAATAAGTGGAGTGGAGAGGAAGAGATGGAGGTTGGTGAAGTGACTACTGACAGAGTTTCCATGTTTGGAAAGAGAACGATCTTGAAGGGAAAGTTGATGAAGGATTTGGAGGAGCCTGGAATGAGGTATCTACTGGATTTTCTGGCAGCGCAGGGCTGGAAGGCATGGTCCTTCCCATGGAAGGAAGGCTGGTCAGGGATGAAGTTGTGGAGTTCATGGGGAATGCCACAGTCATTGGAGGCAGGGTCACCTCCTTGGTCAAGGGAGTTGAAGTCTCCTTTGATGCTCAAGAACTGGGTGTGATTCTAGATATTCCTGCTGAGGGGTATGAAGACTACACAAGGCAGAGATGGCCTTGTTTAGGTGGAATGTCCTCAACACTCACTATCACCAGATTCTTCTGCGACAATGAGAAGGAGCTTGAACCCAGGGCTGTGTACAAGATGAAGCCTGAGCATAAGCTTTTCTTTGAATTTGTGATCAAATTCATGCTGCCCAGACAAGAACGAAGACACATTGCTAATTACATCGATTTGACCCTCATGGAGTGTCTGTACAGAGGCAAGCAGATAAATGGGACATCATTCATAATCCAGCTCTTGGACAGAGTGGTGAATGGGACTAAAACTCATGAAATCCCCTATGGCTTTATTCTGACTGCAGTTCTAATTCACTTTGGAGTTCCTGCGAAGAAGGCTGAGATGGCTACGGCCAAAGATTATTTTGGGAAGGACACACTGATGTCTTGTGATTATCTTGTCATTGCTCCGGCAGATGAAGGTGGTTCATCTCGGAAGAAACCAGTAAATAGCAAGGTCCGAATCTTAGTGCAGGAAAGCGAGTTAAAGGATATGGAGATCCTTCGATTGAAATCTCGCTTAATTGAGGTGGAAGCTGAGCGTGATGCTCTAAAAGCAGAACTTGCAAAGGAGAAGGAGAAAAATGAAGGTGTTCTACACCAAATGCTGTCCCTCCTTCAAACCAAGAACCCAACCTCATCTGCACCCTCCCAGCCTTAGGTCTATCCAGTGCTTTCCAATTATCTTTCAAGTGCCCAGTTTGGGACAGTGTCTAGCTTTTGTGGTTTCAGTTTTTTCCTGTTTTGCTCATGTTTTGATCTTTTTGCTTTAATCTGTTGGTATTTGATGTTCAGTATTAAATCAATGAAGTTTGCTAATTTTAAAAATTGTCTCAATTTCTAATTTAGCTTACATTATTGGTTTCTTGTGTTGATTAATCATGCTTGCACCTGCAGTTGCCTAAATTTGGCCATGAGTAAGAATTAAAAATTGGTAGGTATCATTTTGCAACTTTTCGATGATGCCAAAAGGGGGAAGATGTGTGTTGATGTTGTATTTTTTTCTTCAAAAAGTGATATTTATAACCTAATGAACTTGGTTCTCAATGATTAATGCTTAAAACTATACAAAGTGTTTGAAGTGTATACAGGATAAAAGCACAGAGTTTGTCATCATCAAAAAAGGTGAATTTGTTGGCCCATGTCACTGAATGGGTTTTGAAGATTGACAAGTTGAACCAGGTCCACCAGAGCACACACATCTGAACGGAACAGTTGTCACAAGAATTGTTCATGCATAGGAGATATCAGTGATTGTTGAGTATCAAAGAGACTAAAAGGATGTCTCCTAATACGAAAAGATTGCAAACTGATAAAGAAGATTGAAGTTGATTTCAGCAAGGACAGAAATAGAGAAGGAAGTTGAGTCATAGTCGAACTCGTATACCCAGGTAGAGTTGGATCAGAATTGAACCATGTACTCAACAATTGACTCTTTAAATACTCAATGAATTATTGCCGAATTTACGACGCACAAAGACAAAAGTGAATCAAGTTCTGAAAAGCAAAGTTCACATGATATTTTGCAAGCAGAAGTATTGTGCGAAGGCTACAGTTCAACTAGAAGAAACAGTTTCATCGTCTGTGTGTTGAGTCTAGTTGATGTGTAGTAGGAGTTTTAACATTGTATCTTTTCAGCTTTCATAGAATCAATTATAATAGGTACACATTGTTCAATTTAGAGTTAGCCTGAAATATGTAGAAATTAGCTAGATGCTAGTTGATACAAAGAGGATTAGAGTTAGTCCTAGGATTACAAAAGAGTTTATTTTGTAAGTCCGTTTGGCTTAGAGTTTTTAGTGAAGTGTTTGAGAAAATCCTACTGAGAAGTAGGTCGTGGTTTTTCACCTTTTGAGCCAGGTGTTTTCCACGTAAAAGTCTCTGTGTCTTTACTCTACTGCTTTATTATTCCGCAAGAGTAGAAAGTAGCACACCAAGAAGAACCAGGTTCTTCTTATTAGACAGCACTCGAAAATTGGGTACTGCACAATTAACTTATATTATTGTGTAGTATTGAAGTCTAAAACAACAGTTATATTTAGTGTTTTGAGAGTGAAACTAAGTTTGAATGATCATTTATTATGTGTTGGTAAATTTGGTTGGTGTCCCGAGGGGCTCGGGATTGATTTCGGATGGTTAACGGGCACTTTTGGACTTAGGAGAAATGCTGGTTTTCTGGTGTCAGTGCAGCAGGAATTTGTTCACCGCGATCGCGAGGAATGGTCCGCGATCGCGTAACGTTAAAGGAGGCCAGGGGGAGTTTGTGCATCGCGATCGCAGGAGTGGGGGTGCGATCATGTAAGGTGAGTGGCTTAAGCAGTGCGATCGCCTGGCCATGTTCGCGATCGCGTAAGGATAGTGAGGCGCGTGTGAGGGGCAGGTCACTGGTGTTACGCAACCACGTGAGTAGGATCGCGATCGCGTAGGGTTGAGGCTTAATTAATCGCGATCGTAGGTTACTCTTCGCGATCGCACAAGGTCAAAATGTGAGGTTGGGAAATTGTTCTTCGCGATTGCGACCTTATGTCCGCGATCGCAGTGCATAAATAACTGGGCAGTATTAAATTAAACCCTCCGCGACCATTAGACCTTTTAACACCATTTTTTAACGGGAAAAGAGCTTGGAGGCGATTTTGAAGAGGGAAAATCAGTGTTCTTCATAGAGGTAAGTATTTTGGACCCTAAACCTTGATTATAGGTGATTAAGGAATATAATCTCAGTGTTTAATTCATGAAAATCAGTAGAAAAAGAGGGGGGTTAGGGCTTGAGAATATGAGACATTTAGGAGCTGATTTAAGGGGTCAAACGAACTCTAATTTTAGCGTTCTTTATATGTACGGACTCGTGAGATGATGAAGAACATTTTGGTATAAAAATTGTCGAGTTCCGAGATGCGAGCCCGGGGGTCGGGTTTTGAGCTAAAATTGGTATTTTTCAATTGGAATTCACTCCTTAAGCATAATTTGATGATAAAGGTCTAATCTTTATATATTTGGAGCACTCAAGAGTTGATACGAGAGGCAAGACGGTCGCAAAGTAGCTTTTCAGGATAGTTTGAGGTAAGTAATGTCTTTAAATCCTGCCCTGAGGGTATGAAACCCCGGACTCTGCACCCTTTCACGGGTTTTGGAATGCAAAGATTGGAACTTTGGAAATATATTCCCTATTTAGGCAACTATTGAGTTGCGAAACCGATTTTTAAAGCCTATGCTTAATAGTATTGATATGATTTGGCCTGTAAGCCATGTTTGGGCCTAGTGCCGATCTGTTTACCCCTTGGGGGATGTTTTTACTATTTTCCTCACTTGATATGTTATGATTTTCACTCAGTCTTTTCTTGATAATTGTTTTGACACTCAAAGTATTTTGATACTATTTATTGAAAATGAAACACTATTTTTGGGTCGAGAACCCGGTATATTTATGGCCTGAAGGGCATGTTGAGAGTGTCTGACTGAGTGAGGCTGCGGGCAATTATTGTGAGGATGTTGTGATATGAGAGAGGCTGAGGGAAATATTGTGAGTGATTTATGCCATGATGTGGCTTGTCATAGCGCTTGGGCTGTAGGAGCCCCTCCGGAGTCTATACACACCCCCAGTGAGCGCATGTACCTAATGAGTGGTGTTGCCCGCGGGGCTGATACTGAGTGATTGTGAGGTTTCCTGATGGGCTGATACTGAGTGGCTGTGAGGTTGCCTGATGGGCTAATACTGAGATATATGAAATTGTTACGAGAAATTATGATGGCCCGAGGGGCAGATTTATGATGATTTTACTGAGTTTTTGAACTATGATTCACTTCGTTTTTCAAACTGATTTTTACTGAGAGTTTTACTGAGATATATTGATATTATACTTGTTTCAAAGGATTTATGAAAATTGGTTTTTGAACTTATGTATTTGACGAATACTTATGGTGACTTGGTGTTTTACTGTTTTTGTGAATTGGTGTATCTGTGCTGTGTGTTTCGAATTTCTCAGACTGTGATTTATTTTCATTACTACTGAATTGGCGTACTCAGCATTACTCCCTGTGACTTTGTGCACATATCCAGGTACAGGCTCGGAGCAGTAGCTGTCTCTGTTCGTTAGCAGCAGTTTTACGGGATTTCGAGGTAGCTGTCCAGCGTCCACAACTTCTCCATTTCCCTTCCTTATTTAGTTTTAGCATTTCATTCCTAGACTTTATTTAAGACATTAGTAGAGTTAGTTTTATTTCGTAGATGCTCGTGACCATGTTGACTCCAGTCTTGGGAGGTTTTGTTTAGAGTTGTTTAGATTATTATTGGGGCGCTAAGACTTAATGAAATTATTTATACTCTGTTTGCTGTTTGTTATCGATTTGTGAAATATTATACTAGAACGAATGGGTAGTTGTGTGATGGTTAGCTAGACTAGTTCCACGATAGGCGCCATCACGACCTGTTAGGAATTGTGGTCGTGACAATTGTTGTCTCTATAATTACTTGGCTTGATATATTGTTACAAGTCTTGTTGCAATTATTTTTGGGAAAGTATTAGTTGGTTTCCTTGATTCAATTTTGAGATATTATTTATGAAGTTTATGAGAACTACCGTTTATTGTTCATGACTATTGAGACAAAAGTATTGTGAAAGATTTGGCCTGAATTGTGAAAGTTTTTCTTAATGAAATAAATAATGGTGATAAGGGGGGACAGGTGAAATAAATGATAGTGATAAGGGTGGACAGGTAAAATAAATGATAGTGATAAGGGTGGACAAGTGAAATAAATGATAGTGATAAGGGAGGACATGTGGGATCGGGTTGCACTCCACAACAAGTAATTGAAAAGGGAGAACATTTATGATTTATTGATTTTAAATACAAGGATTTGGAAACTCTACTGTTTTACTCTACCATTTCTCATATTATGCACCTTTGGTTATTTTAAAGTGAAGTTTGGAAATTTATGTGAGATCTTGGTTACAGCTGAGGCCTGGAATAGGCGACTGAGTTTATTCATTATTGCAGTTTATCTTTCTTATTTGTGTAGAATTATTTTATTGTTTTATTATATATATACGTTGTTACAGGTTAAGTTATAATCGCCCCGCCTTAGCCTCGTCACTACTTCGTCGAGGTTAGGCTCGACACTTACTCAGTACATAGGGTTGGTTGTACTGATACTACACTTTGCACTCTTTTGTGCAAATCCAAGTACCGGCCAGCAGTAGAGATATCTAGTAGTAGCTATCCATTAACCGAAGACACGAGGTATATCTGCGGGCTTTTTCATATCCCCGAGGGTATTCTCTTAGTTCGTAGAGACTGTTTTTATATTTTTCCAAAACAGTTATATTATTTCTTTCAGCCCATTATTTGTAGTATTCTTTAGTAGTTCGTGAATTGTGACACCAAACCCTGGGGTATTCTTATGGTTATATATTTAGTTAGTGGCTCGACTTAATTTTTCACTTATTATTTTATTCGGGGGTTTGTGCAGTGGAAGTAATAAATTTTAGTTTAGTTTTGAATTGTTCTGCTATAGTCAAATAGACTTTAATGAAAATTAATTAAATAAATTCTAACATTGTCTTGCCTAGTAAGTGAGGTGTTAGGCGCCATCACGATCTCTAAGGTTGGGAATTTGGGCCGTGACAAGTTGGTATCAGAGCACTAGGTTGCTTAGGTCTCACAATTCACGAACAAGCTTAGTAGAGTCTGAAGGATCGGTAGGAAGACGTCTGTACTTACCTCTCAGAAGCTATTGAGTTAGGAAACAACTCCCCTTTTGTTTTGTTGGATCAAGAAGCTGAATGGTTTTGAAGATTGAAAAAGGAACTCATAGTTGAACTAGATCCATCTCTGGAGACATAGACACATGCAGAATTAATGGCACGTGAGGTGCACAAGCAGGAGATAAATACAATCAGTAATCTAAAGAGATATCTCCTTATCGAAAAGGTTGAAAATTGATAAGGAGATGGACTCCTTATTCAGTAAGAATAGAATCAAGATAAAAGAGGATTCAGGGAGTTTAGATCAACTAGAACTCTTCCACCAAGGAAGAGTAGCATCCGAATTCTAGTGAATCTCTTTGTCTACTAATCCTATATATTGTTCAGTGTTCTTACTGTACAGGTACGCACAAACACAGAAGAAAAACAAGAATTGAGAGCAAAATTATCAAAGCACTTTTGCAAGTTGTTCGTGTGAGAATTGATTGTGCGAGTCTGAAGCTACTTGAACCAGCTAGAAGAACCAGTTCCATCTGTTATCTTTTAGTCTAGTTTATTTGTAGTATGTGATTACAAATTGTACCTTTCAGCTTTATCTAGAAGCAATTGTAATAGGTACTGAGTGTTCAAGTTATAAGTTAACTTGAAACTTGTCGCAAATAGCTAGAGGCTAGTTTGCCACAAGGGGATTAGAGTTAGTCCTTACGTTTACAAAAGAGTTTATTTTGTAAATGTTGTTTGACTCATTGATTTAGTGAAGAGTTTGGGAAAATCCTACTGGGAAGTAGGTCGTGGTTTTTTCACCTTTTGAGCCAGGTGTTTTCCACGTAAAATTGTTGTATTCTTTTATTTCTGCAATTATTATTCCGCAAACTCTAGGAGTTGGAGCACATAGAAGAACCTGGTCCTTCTATAACTAGTGCACGCGAAAATTGGACACCACACAAATCACCCCCCTCTGGTGTGATATTGACATTGAGAACATCAATTGGTATCAGAGCAGGTTATCCTTGAAGAGGCTAACACCTTAGGAAAAGATCAATATGAGTGCACAATCTGGGAACTGGGAAGGACAATCAACTGCTAGGCCACCACTATTCAATGGCCTGTATTACTCCTGGTGGAAGAACATGATGAAGGATCACTTAATTGGAGAGGACTGTGAACTATGAGACATAATCACTAACGACCCTCTGGCCACCATGAAAAAACCCGCTGAAGGAGTAGAAATTCCAAAGACAAGAGCTGACTGCACTACTGAAGATTTAAGAAATGGGAAAAGAATGCCAAAGCCAAGAAGTGGCTTGTTTGTGGACTTGGTCCAGATGAGTACAGCAAGATTCAAAGCTGCACTACTGCCAAGGAAATTTGGGACTCATGAAGGGACTGCGCAAGTGAAAAGATCCAGAGGTACATTACTATATTCTCAATTTGAGAATTTCTCTATGAAGGAAGGAGAGACCATCCAAGAGATGTACACTAGGTTCACTACTCTGACAAATGAACTAAAATCTCTTGGAAGGACTATTCTTGAAAAAGACAAGGTTGAAAAGATTTTGACAAGGGTTTTACCAATCTCTTGGGAGAGTAAGATCACTGTTATTCAGGAATCCAAGAACATGGAAACCCTCAGGTTGGATGAGCTAATTGGTAATCTCACTGCCTATGAACTTAGAAGGCAGAAAATGAAGATGGATGTGTCACGACCCAAATTCCCAACCTTAGGGATCGTGATGGCGCCTAACACCACACTTGCTAGGCAAGCCGATGTTAGAATTCAATTGACTAATTTCCTTTGATTATTTACTTATAAATAAATGAATTTAAAGTAAACTTAATTTAAATAATTTCCAATGAAATACTCCAAATATAAAATAATAAGCAATTAATTAAAATGAACCACGAACTAAGTCTATAAATAAATCTAAGACTACCCTAGGGTTTGGTGTCACAATTCACGAACTACTAAAAAATACTACATATAATGAGCTGAATAATGTAACTGTTCTGAATATAATAAAATAACGTTATGAAAATAGGAGAAGACTCTCGGGATCTGCGAACGCCGACAGATATACCTAGTGTCTCCGAATAAACGAATAGCCACTATAAATATATCTACTGCTGGTCGGTACCTGGATCTGCACAAAACTGTGCAGAGTGTAGTATGAGTACAACCGACCCCATGTACTGAGTAAGTGCCGAGCCTAACCTCGACGAGGTAGTGACGAGGCTACAACAGGGCATTTACAACATATAACCTGTGACAATAATATATAATATAACGCAATAAAACAATTCTATACGAACAAGAAAAATATAACTGAGACAATAAATATAAAGCAAGAAGGAATTCTAAACAAATAATTAAGTACTGCAACATAAATAAAATAACTCAGCCGCCTTTTCCAGGCCTCAGCTATAACTAACTCTCAAATAATTTTCAAGTTTCCAAACTTTAACTTTAACTTTAAATAAAAGTAGTGCCAAAATATGAAAAATAGTAAAAATAAAATAATAAGTTTTCAAATCTTTGCTTTTCTTTGAAAATAAGTAAAAATATAAATGTCCTTCCTTATCGCTCCTTGTTGCGGCGTGCAACCCGCTCCCACCTGTCCACCCTTATTGCTCCTCCCTAAATATATCACCCTTATTGCTCTTGTTGCTGCGTGCAACCCGAGCCCACATGTCCACCCTTATCACTCCTTGTTGCGGCGCGCAACCCCCCCCCCCCAACCAGACATATCATATCAATTTATTCATAAATTTCACAATTCAGGCCCAACCTTTCACAATACTTTTATTTCCACAATTTCAAACAGAAAACCGTATAGCTCGTAAGATTTAACCAATATCATTTCACAATAAGACCAACAAGAATATATGTAATCACCGTAACGCTGTCAACTCAGCTCAGTCTTTATATACCATGATAGAATCAAGAGAACATCCGACACTTTTAACACACTTACAAAGACAATTGGAAATAAATCAATGAAACCCAATAACCACGTGAACCTCAACAATTACGAAATAGTTAAACTGCATTTCTCACAACTTCCTCAATATCATCAAAACAAAACCAACAGGAACGTATATATATATATATATATATATATATACCTCGTAAAAACAATGACAAACCGCTCAACCGTTTTGTACCACAAGGGAACCAGCTACACTACACTACCAATACTTTTTCCAAAATAGCCACCACAATCTTTAACAACAAATAACAAGGCCAAATAGTCATAGAAACAATAATGAACATAGAACAATTAAAAAAGAATCAATTAAGTTGGAAACAGAAAAAGGGATCATGCTTAACAAGAAATTTTGTGGTGCATAGATACTCGTTACCTCACCTATACACCACACACATGCATTTCACATAGAAAACAAGCGGGGACTCCTATTCCCTCAAGTCAAAGTTAGACCAATCACTTGCCTCAATTTCGCAGGCCACTCACATCTCAATTATAGCTTTTCCTTTAGAATCTTGCTCTAACTTGCTCGAATCTAATCATAATTAACTCAATATCATTAATTAAGACTAAAGGAACTAACTTTATTGAAAATTATAAATTTTCCTAAGTTTTCTCAAAAAAGTGAAAACCCGACCCCGGGCCCACTTGGTCTAAACTCGGGGTTCGGACCAAATTACGTTTACCCATTCACCCACAAACCCAAATATACAATTAGTTTCTAAATCCGACCTCAATTCGAGGTAAAGATTCGATTCTTACAAAATTCCCTAATTCTACCCAAACCCTCAATTTTTACCATGAAAATTCTTAATTTTTGATTTAAAAGTGATGAAAAACAATGAGTAATTGAAAGAGTAAAGTTTAGAATTGATTAACTATGACTTGGGGATGATATTTGGTGAACAAATTCGTTCCTAGGGCTGTGGGGTTCGAAAAGTTGAAGAAGAAGAAGTCTGCCCGTTATATATATATTTTTCTGTCAGCTATTCTGCCTCGTTTCTGTGCCAAACAATCCCGAAACTTGCCTTTTACGTGTCCAATGGATTACTTGTGAAATTATAGTCAAGTTAGGCTTTTGAATCATTCAATTTGACCTTATAATGAAGGAGATATGTAGGTTTTAATATTTGCAAATAGTGCAGATTTTTAATACGCCGTAAGTGACATTTTCGTAATTAACTGGAAACATCTGGCAACATTAGTAAAATGACCATAAAATCCTCATACGATGTCCAAATTCGATTATTCTTTTTGATACGGGTCCGTAATTACGATAAGGATCTAATACTCCATTCAAAACAGAAATCGGAGCTCATTTGTTCAATATGATATCATTTATGCTTGAAGAAACGACGTCGAAGCATAAGAAAGAACGAGCGCAACACAACCCAAACCTATTTGAAACTCACCCGAGCCTTCGAGGATCTAAACCAAGCATGCACGCAAGTCTAAAAGCATCATACGGACTTGCTCGTGCAATCAAATCATGAAACTAACATGTAAAACTATGAATTAAACCTCAAAACTCATTATTTTTATTAAGAACACTTCAAGTTCATAACTTTTCAACCGAATGTTCGAATCACGTCAAACGAACTCCGTTTTTCACCAAATTTCACAGTCAACTTTAAAATATTATAACAAATTTCTAATAGGCTCCGGAATCAAAATACGGGCCCGATACCCAATGATTTCAAACATAAGTATTTTTCTTTATTTCTTAAATATTTCAGCAAAATAATTTCTTTCAAAAATTAATTTCTAAGGCTTGGGACCTCGGAATTCATTTTCGGGCATATGCACAAGTCCCATATTTTACTGCGGACCTCCCGGGAACGTCGGAACATGGATCCGGGTCCGTTTACTCAAAAAGTTGACCAAAGTCTACTATAATCAAATTTAAATTCTAGAAATCACTATTTCTCATAACTTTCACATAAAAACTTTCCGGTTTCACACCTGGACTGCGCACGCAAATCTAGGTATTTAAAATTAACCCTTTTATGGCTATTAAGCATGTAAGAGAGACTAAATTTATAAAATGACCCCTTGGGTCATCACAATCTTCACCTCTAAAACACACGTTCGTCCTCGAACGGACATAGAAAGTTACCTGAATTGGCAAACAAGTGTGGATATCTACTCTGCATGTCCGACTCAGACTCCCAACTAGCTGCCTCAATGAGATGGCCTCTCCACTGCACTCGAACTGAAGGATAACTCTTTGACCTCAACTGACGAACCTGCCGGTCTAAAATGGCTACCGGCTCCTCCTCATAAGTCAAGTCTTTGTCCAATTGGACAAAGCTGAAATCTAACACGTGGGACGGGTCACCATGATATTTCCGGAGCATAGATACATGGAATACCGGATGAATTGAGGATAAACCTGGAGGCAACGCAAGTCTATACGCTACCTCCCCCACTCTATCAAGAATCTCAAATGGCCCGATGTACCTAGGGCTCAACTTACCCTTCTTCCCAAATCTCATAACACCCTTCATGGGCTACACATGAAGCAATACTCTCTTTCCAACCATGAAATCCACATCACGAACCTTACGATCGACATAACTCTTTTGCCTAGACTGGTGTCACGCCCCAATTCCGGAGTCGTGATTGCGCCTCTCGTGGAACCAGGCAAGCCACCCATTATCTAAGCTAAATGCAATTACCAATAAAATATCATTTTTAACAAGTCTGTGGGTAATAATAATAATAAATCTGAAGTTTTAAACAATATCTGAAACCAAAGTTTAAGTTCTACAACCCCGGATCTAGTGTCACTCAGTCACGAGCTACTACAACATGAGAATGTCAAGATACGAGAATAGACATCATAGTTTGTAAAAGTAAAGTGCAACAGGAAGATAAAGAGGGAAAAGACGAGGCTGTAATCGCCAACTGCTACCTCAAAGACTCCAAAAGAAACTCTAATCAGCAAATTCGCAACTGCTACCGGGTCCCGATGAACCTGGATCTGCACACAAGGTGCAAGGGGTAACGTGAGTACACCAACTCAGAAGTAACGAACCAAAACTATGGGCTGAGAGGTAGTGACGAACTAAACCTCAATAACTGTAATCATTAGCGTGCAAAATTTTAGACATGTTCACAGTTTGTCAGAAAATAACAACAGAATATGCTAGGTATATCTCAATATGCTCTACATGCCAACATATTAACAGTGTGAAAATGCACATAGTTCTCTCAAATTTCCCACAGAAGTCCACTTAGTACTATATATGGCTCTCATGCCCAGGGAAGATCCATCCCGGAATATGCATAAACACCGGTGACCGTAGTCACTTAGTACTGAGGAAAAAGGCCAATCCAGCCCCACGGAGAAGATCCATCTCCGGAATACAACACTCGGACAAGATCCATGTCCAGGGATGATCCATCCCTCACATATATCAACTTCGGACAAGATCCATGTCCAGGGAAGATCCATCCCTCAATATCAATAACTTCAGGCAAGATCCATGCCAAGGAAAAATCCATCCCTCAATATCTGTGTGCTCACTGGGGGTGTAAAGACTCCGGAGGGGTTCCTATAAGCCCAAGCACTATATCAAGCCAACGAAGGCATGATTCAAGATCGCCGCGGTGTGCAACCCGATGTCATAACTGTCTTAATACCAGGCTCTCGGCCTCACTCAGTCAATACTTTCTAGTCTCACTCAAAATGCTCTCAAATATAACAATAAACCCAAAACAATGACAATATAGAAATAAACTAGCAACTTCTGAGACTGAGGCATGGAACATATGCTATAACAGGACTGAGTGCATGAAAACAAATAATCGCAGATAGAGACAACAACAATTGACCATTCCGATCTGAACATATCGGCGTGAAGCCTTAACATTTATACTTAACATGATTTCTAATACGTTCAAGGTAAATGCAACCTCCACAGTACAAGTCTCAGCCTGAATTGAGCATTAGGCAGTGCCATGGGATGAGCCAGGCCACAAATATTCGTTGTACGCCCGTATGCCCGTCACTTGGCAAGTACGTCACCTTAATTAACATCAAATATCAGATAATTTGGGGTTTCGAACCCTCAGTTCCAAGTTTGGAAACGTTACTTACCTCAAAATCGGCTAAAATACTACTCCGCGGTGCCCTTGCCTCTAAATTCGGCTTCCGAGAGCTCCAAATCTACCAACAATCGGATTTATATCATTAAAATATGCCAAGGAATGGAACCCAATCAAAATTTATCAAAAATACCCAAAAATCCCAAAATTGGTCAAAACCCGACCCCCGTGCCACGTCTCAGAATTTGATAAAATTTACAAAAACTGGAATCCTTGTCCTTCCCCGAGTCTACCCATATCAAATTTATCAAAATCCGACCTCAAATGCCCATTCAAATCATCAAAAGAATTTCCAAACTTTTCTTCCCATTTCCCCCCAATTTTCCACTTTGATTCCTCAATTTACATGGTAAAAATCAATACTAATTCGTGAAATTAGACTAAAAGTGATTGAAGAACACTTACCACAAGATTCCCACTGAATATCTCTCCAAAAACCTCCTTCTCCCGAGCTCTCTAATGGTGTTTTGAAAAATGGCTTAAAACCCTCGTTTTGAACTTAACTTTCTGCCCAGCGATTCCTTCATCGCGATCGCGGACACCCAGTCGTGATCGCGGAGAACAAAATTCAACGGCTCCACAGAAACTCTATGCGATCGCGGAACCTCCCTCGCAATCGCGAAGCTCCACCTCCCAACCAACTGCGATCGCATCCTACACCACGCGATCGCGAAGACCTTTGGACCCCTAGCCTCACGCGCCCATCAACTTTATGCGATTGCGGACTCCTCCATGCGATCGCACTACTCATTCTCCCCAGCCCACGCGATCGCGACCCTGGCCAAGCGATCGCGGAGAACAACCTCCCACATCATCGCGATCACGAACCCCTTCTTGCGATCGCGAAGAACAAAATTTGAACTCCACTCAGCTAAGCCTACGCGATCGCAGGATACCCCTCGCGATCACGATAGAGGAACCAGAACCAAGAAACACCAAACATCTGCCATCTTCCAAGGCCAAAAGTTGGTCCGTTGACCACCCGAAACACACTCGAGGCACTCGGGACCTCAACCAATTTTACAACCACACCCTAAATGATCATTTGAACTTAGTCGAGCCTTCAAAACACCAAAAACAACATCAAACCTCCCAAAACACATCGAATTCAAGCCTATGAACTTTGAATTTTCTATATTCCACCAACTATGCCGACACTACCCAAAACAACTCCGATTGACCTGAAATTTTGCAAACATATCCAAAATGACATTACGAACCTGTTCCAACTATCGAAATTCCATTCTAACCCCGATAGCCTATTTTCCACTGCCGACCGGAAATCGCCAAAAACTAACTTTCGCCAATTCAAGCCTAATTCTACGCTGGACATCGAAAATACATTCCGAACACACTCCTAAGTCCCAAATCACCTAACGAACCTATCCAAGCCATAAAATTTGCATTCCGAGATTGTTTACCTAGAAGTCAACTCTGAGTTGACTTTTCTAACTATAAGGCTACTTTAAGAGACTAATTGTCTCAATTCTCATCACAATCACTCTGAACCCGAACCACCAGACTCCAACACATCATAAACAACTAAACAATGCATAACAAGGCAGAAACTGGAATAACGGTGAAAATTCTACGGAACGACTGACCGGGTCATTACAACTGAGCTGCACGAAGTCTCTCCTGAATAATCTTGACCTTATCTAAGGCCTCCTGAACTAAGTATGTACCCAACAACCGAGCTTCTCCCGCCTCAAACCATCCAACTATCGATCTGCACCGTCTACCATATAATACCTCATAAGGAGCCATCTGAATGCTCGATTGATAACTATTATTATAAGCAAGCTCCGCTAACGGCAAGAACTGGTCCCACGAACCTCCCAAGTCAATAACACAAGCGCGGAGCATATCCTCCAATATCTGAATAGTACGCTCGGACTGCCCGTCAATTTGAGGGTGAAATGATTTACTCAACTCCACTCGGGTACCCAACTCACGCTGAACCGCCCTCCAAAAGTGCGAAGTAAACTGCGTACCCCGATCAGAAATTATAGACACAGGCACACCATGGAGGCGAACTATCTCCTGAATATATAAGTCAGCCAACCGTTTTGAAGTATAAGTACTTGCCACATGAATAAAATGTGCTGATTTAGTCAGCCTATCCACAATAACCTAAACCACATCGAATTTCCTCTGAGTCTGTGGGAGCCCAACAACGAAGTCCATAGTGATACACTCCCACTTCCACTCAGGAATCTCTATCTGCTGAAGCAAACCACCAGGTATCTGATGCTCATACTTTACATGATGACAATTTAAGCAACGATCCACATACGCAACAATGTCCTTCTTCATCCTCCTCCACCAATAATGCTGTCTCAAGTCTTGGTACATTTTGGCCGCCCCTGGGTGAATAGAATACTCAAAACTGTGAGCCTTCTCAAGGATCAACTCACGAAGGCCATCAACATTAGGCACACATAATCGACCCTGCATCCTCCAAACACCATCATCTCTAACTGTAACCTGCTTGACACCACCGTGCCGAACTGTGTCCCTAAGAATCGCCAAATGTGGGTCATCATCATGCCGCTCCCGGATATGCTCAATTAGAGAAGACCGAGCGATTGTACAAGCTAGAACACGGCTGGGGGAAATGTCCAACCTCACGAACTGATTAGCCAACGTCTGAATGTTTGAAGCTAACAATCTCTCACCGACTGGAATATACGCAAGGTTTCCCATACTCACCGCTTTCCTACTCAATGCATCGGCCACCACGTTGGCCTTCCCTGGATGATATAATATGGTGGCGTCATAATCCTTCAGTAACTCTAATCATCTCCACTGCCTGAAATTTAGATCTTTCTGCTGGAATAAGTACTGGAGACTGTGATGGTCAGTAAGAACCTCACACGGCACACCATAAAGATAGTGCCTCCAAATTTTCAATGCATGAACAGTGGCTGCCAACTCTAAGTCATGAACATGGTAATTCTTCTCATGGACTTTCAGTTGCCGAGACGCATATGCAATCACCCTGCCATCCTACATCAACACTGCTCCAAGGCCAACTCAAGAAGCATCACAATACATCGTGAAAAAACCCGAACCTGATGGTAACACCAACACCGATGCTGAAATCAAGGCTGTCTTGAGCTTCTGAAAGCTCGCCTCACACTCGTCTGACAATTTAAATGGGGCACCTTTCTGTGTCAATTTAGTCATTGGGGCTGCTATGGATGAGAACCCCTCCACAAAACGACGGTAGTAACCCGCCAAACCCAAGAAGCTCCTGATCTCCGTGGCTGTAGTGGGTCTAGGCCAGTTCTTGACTGCCTTAATTTTCTTAATAGTTGTTCATAGCCAATTACAGAATTATCAAATAGCTTCACGTCAACAAAGAAAATCTCCTTTCAAACCTTCACAATACTGATAACGAGATACGATGCTTGAAGACCTCGTATTTATATACCCGAATAAACTGTTTAACCAAAAAATAAGATCTTTTGACTAAAGCTTAATTTAGGATAAACTCGGGTTACTGATAATCGAATTAATAAAATAAATAATAAAATAGCAATAATTTCGAGAGCAATATGAAAAAAATTAAAATAGCTTAGTATCCGAGAAATCAGATGCCCCTGTTTGTTACAGTTTTATCCCTTTTATAGGGGTATTCTCCTAGTACAACGTTTGTATTTATGCCATGATAGCCTATTTAATGATTAATTATTACATTAATGAGGCGTTACAATGGTGAATAGTAACTGTTATTTTAGGAGTTACATAACGTACAAGACATTGATTGCTGATCTTCGAATCGGCCCATTATTGCATACGGCTTCGTTGTGACCGTGTCTCTTCTTCTGTGATGATCTTTCCGCGGCTAATTCCTTGCATTGACCGTACCTTTTAATCCCGTGTCCACGTGTGATGTTTTATTTTGTCCATCTGGCTGGCTGAGTCATCCAAATTTTGTACACGTATGAGGCTATATTTTTTACCAATACATTAACGTGTCTCATTTGACGCCACATGGGCGGGCACATACCTCGTAGGTCAAAGCTCAATAATTATAACATGGATTTAGCAAATTATGCACAGATAAATAATTTATTTATTTACTTATTATTAGTATTACTTTTATTATTATTTATTCATTTATTATTATGATTATTATCATTATTTTATACATAAATTGTTGAATAAGCCTAACATGCATGACTCCCTACCAGTACTATAGTAAAATTTTAATTCACAAGGGAGAATTTAAACACAAGTATTTTTCATCATAGGGATATCGTCCTTACATAACTTCCACCGTGGCTCGGAGCCCGATTTAAACATATCAAATCATATTAAAATGCAAGGATCTCGCCCTCAATTCTGAATCACATGTAATATGCATATTGTGCCAATCGAAACATTCCATTTTCTTCTTTTAAATATTTTCCGTTAAAAAAATTATAACACGTAACGATAGACATAGTTATCTCCATAGAATTTCTCAATACAAGTATTCACATAAGTAGATTTTGAAGTTACGAAGCTCACCCGAGAGTGGAGCATATTAGGAGGACTTTTCTAGATATTCATAACCGTATCAAGTTAAGGAAATTATCACTTTATAATAACTAGAGATTGTTCTTATAATGGAACCATTTGATATAACGATCTCAGCTATACCATAGAAAATATATCAACATGCTGGGTCTCCACCTCTAGAAATCTGACCTCCACCTTCGACATTCCGACCCCTTTTTCCCTAGCTGGTCATGTAAGTTAAGGTGTAACTGCAATGGGGCACGTAGCCTGAGTGCTCTGATGAAATATGACTCTCCCAAGTCTAGGACAATTTCTACCACTAGCCGAAATAAAGTATCAACCTGCCCTGAGTCGTACAAAATTTTACAATCATATTTGAGTCCTTTAATGAGTCTGTGAACTTGCTCTCTGGCTATATGAACCGAAGTAGGAGTATGATGGGCTAACTTATCGAACCTGTTGACATATTATGACGCCATCATATGACCTGACGCAACCATTCCAACCCTATGCGCCACGTATTATGGAGAGTCCGAGAAAAAACCTCTTTCAAAAGCATTTATGAGAACTGAGTCAAGTAATTGATATTGCAATGTCTGGTCGTCTTCTTCGTAGGCTTGCCACAAACACCGACGAGCAATTTCTTCTTTTACTATGTTGACTCAACACTGCTGAGCTACCCCATTTATTCATATACTCTTCGTTATTCTTTTGGGGTAACTCTCATCCCTATTGTCACACAATGATCACAAAAGTAGAGCTCTCTATCGATAAATCTTGGCACGAACCATGTAGTCCAGAAGCTTGTCAACCACGGTACTCCCTCCGGAGCACCCCCAAAATCTGCAACCGTGAATTCCACGCTGAGTAAACCTTCTGTAGATTTAAAGTTGGTTATATAACTCCTTTTGTAGTGAGGTATATAGTTATTAAGGAGGCGGACATATCGCAAGTCCCATTTTTATCTCTTGCAAAATCTCAGGCCTTATACATTCCAAGCCAAAATCGATATAACACATGACCCCGCAATCTATTCCTTGACAGTGGACTTCCTCACTTGGAACTAAACCATAGGTCACAATGTCTGATAATTCTTAATGTTAAACTTCACAGCTCATATACATCAACTCTGTTGCTTTCAACTATTCCCTTGTTAAGCAGTACCGAAGTAACTATGAATCCCTCTAGGATATGGGCTAGTCCAATATGTACCGACTGAGCTAGAACCTCCGCGTCTAGATCCATTTGAGACTGTACAATCGGTGCTTTTCGAATGAGATCTGCTTCTGTCTCTCCCCCTAATCGTAGTTGTCATTGGGGCTTCATCTCTTGTACGGTTGTAGACGTTCTGCTTGTTGTCGATATTTGTGAGAGGACAAGAATAGACAATTTCAATCATCAATGGTAGAATAAATTCACACAATAGAGTAGAATTGTTTCCTTACTCAATAGCCTCCGAGAGATAAGTACAGACGTCTCCGTACCGATCCTTCAGACTCTACTAAGCTTGTTCGTGAATTGTGAGACCTAAGCAACCTAGTGCTCTGATACCAACTTGTCACGACCCAAATTCCCAACCTTAGGGATCGTGATGGAGCCTAACACCACACTTGCTAGGCAAGTCGATGTTAGAATTCGATTGACTAATTTCCTTTGATTATTTACTTAAGCATAAATAAATGAATTTAAAGTAAACTTAATTTAAATAATCTCCAATGAAATACTCCAAATATAAAATAATAAGCAATTAATTAAAACGAACCACGAACTAAGTATATAAATAACTCTAAGACTACCCCAGGGTCTGGTGTCACAATTCACGAACTACAAAAAAATACTACAGATAATGGGCTGAAAGAAAAAAAGTGTAACTGTTCTGAATATAATAAAATAACGTTATGAAAATAGGAGAAGACTCTGGGGATCTACGAACGTCGGCAGATATACCTCGTGTCTCCGAATAAACGAATAGCCGCTCTAAATATCTCTACTGCTGGTCGATACCTGGATCTGCACAAAAGAGTGCAGAGTGTAGTATGAGTACAACCAACCCCATGTACTGAGTGAGTGCCGAGCCTAACCTCGACGAAGTAGTGACGAGGCTACGGCGGGGCATTTACAATATATAACCTGTGACAATAATATATAAAATAACGCAATAAAACAATTCTACACGAACAAGAAAAATATAACTGAGACAATAAATATAAAACAAGAAGGAATTCTAAACAACTGCAACATAAATAAAATAACCCAACCACCTTTTCCAGGCCTCAGCTATAACCAACTCTCAAATAATTTTCAAGTTTCCAAACTTTTACTTTAAATAAAAGTAGTGCCAAAATATGAAAAATAGTAAAAATAAAATAGTAAGTTTTCAAATCTTTGTTTTTCTTTGAAAATAAGTAAAAATATAAATGTCCTTTCTTATCGCTCCTTGTTGCGGCGTGCAACCCGCTCCCAGCTGTCCACCCTTATTGCTCCTCCCTAAATATATCACCCTTATTGCTCTTGTTGCGGCGTGCAACCCGCTCCCAGCTGTCCACCCTTATTGCTCCTCCCTAAATATATCACCCTTATTGCTCTTGTTGCGGCGTGCAATCCGATCCCAGTTGTCCACCCTTATCACTCCTTGTTGTGGCGCGCAACCCGCCCCCACCAGACATATCATATCAATTTATTCATAAATTTCACAATTCAGGCCAAGCCTTCACAATACTTTTATTTTCACAATTTCAAACAGAAAACCGTATAGCTCGTAAGCTTTAACCAATATTATTTCACAATAAGACCAACCAGAATATATGTAATAACTGTAACGCTGTCAACCCAGCTCAGTCTTTATATACCATGATAGAATCAAGAGAACATCCAACACTTTTAACAGACTTACCACAACAATTGGAAATAAATCAATGAAACCCAATAACCACGTGAACCTCAACAATTATAAAACAGCTAAACTGCATTTCTCACAACTTCCTCAATATCATCAAAACGAAACCAACAGGAACGTATATATATATATATATATATATATATATATATATATATATATACAAACCGCTCAGTCATTTTGTACCGCAAGGGAACCAGCTACACAACCAATACTCTTTCCAAAATAACCACCACAATCTTTAACAACAAATAACAAGGCCAAGTAGTCATAGAAACAATAATGAACATAGAACAATTAAGACAAGAATCAATTAAGTTGGAAACGGAAAAAAGGATCATTCTTAACAGGCAATTTGGTGGTGTATAAATACTCGTCACCTAACCTATACACCACACACATGCATTTCACATAGCAAACAAGTGGGGACTCCTATTCCCTCAAGTCAAAGTTAGACCAAACACTTACCTCAATTTCGCAGGCCACTCACAGCTCAATTATAACATTTCCTTTAGAATCTTGCTCTAACTTGCTCGCATCTAATCATAATTAACTCAATATCATTAATTAAGGCTAAAATAACTAACTTTATGTCACGACCCGAAATCCTAACTTAGGTCATGATGGTGCCCAACAACGGGGTTAGGCAAGCCAACATAATTTTTACTAAGTGCTCTTCCTTAATTTGATTTAAAGTTCAACATTTACCACATTTGACAAGTTAAAACATGATATCTAAAGATAATAACCCAGTAATAGATAAAATAGCCATAACAAAACGTGAGCTGATATACGAGCATATATATGTAGAACTCAAAATCTCAAAATAACCACTACGTGTGTGTGCCAGGAACTAGTGTCACAGGCATACTAAC
>ML255567.1:6091-29136 GCA_005239495.1 Nicotiana undulata
TCCACCCCCCAGCTCCCCCCCCCCCCCCCCCCCCCCTTCCATTTTCATTTCTATTTTACACTAAATCTTGCAGGTGGTCAATCAGAAACAACGATGGATTTTTCGACATGAAGTCTTTAGGTCTGAAAGCACGCATTGCACTCTTTTTTCCTTAGACCTATTTTGTCCCTAATGGGTTTTCTAGTGAGTTTTTTTAATGAGGCAACCATTGACCGTGCTAACTTAGAACAATTCAACAGTATCCCAGGCTTCTTTGCAATCAACCTCGAATACTGGTGGGCATTTCCCTCGAATATCAACTTTGTTTCGAGGAAATTACTTCATAACATCGGGGTCTCAATAGGTAAATTTGTAAGGGCCAAACGGACAAACAAACCGTGCCCGCATAGGTTGCTCGAGCTTTGGCACAGAACATGTACGCATGTATAATCATTTTTCGAAAAAATAAAGAGAAGTATTTTTCCTAGCCAATATTTGATGCCTTAGAAAAGTTTTTCTACTTTACAATTCCATACTTTCGATCTATTATGGAAGTAGGTTTAAGGGAACCAGAGTTCGGATAATCACCTCAACATTCGGGGACTACTGCCCGAAAAGTAAATTCGAACAAGATCGAATTATCAAAACATCGAGTTTATAAGACCTTTTAGGAAACCCTTGAATTTTAAAGGCCATGGCCACCCCACTCGGGGACTATTACTTTGGGCAAGCTCGACGTAAGCAGGAAAATAAGCCCAATGGGCAGGTCTCATACTAAGAGGCTACGGCCGAATTAACACGGTTCGGAGACATCCGAATTCCGTAACGAAATAGGCCTTCGAATTCTTTCATAACCGATTTTAAAGGATACCCTCGGCAAAGTCATAAAAGGCTTCGATAATATCGAGCATAAAACATTCTTGCGGATACAAAAGTTGTTCAAACTCTCGGACGATTCCTTATTATTTTATGCTAAGGCTGTATTGGTAAAAATGAGCTTCACACGTGTAACAATTATGACGACTCAACAATCTATGTGGAGCAATGATAACATGACAACTGGACAAGACTCTATAAAGAGGTACGAGATAAAGAGGAACAGAATAGCATACTCACGGGATCATCAGATACGGGGATCTCAACCTAAGTGGGAAGATAAAGAGACACGATCAGAATGAATCAAGGCGAAATACAGGGCAAATTCGGGATCTTCAATTAATGAGCCAAACGTTACACAATCTTCATGCGACAGTTACGATTAATCATTGTAACGTTACATTAATGCCATTATTAGTCATTAATGCTCAATTACTGAAAAGAGTAGACGTTATATTAAGAAATTCCCTAGAAAAAGGGAGTAAAATATAACTTGTAAGGACACGTTCGAACTACTATCGCAATATATTTATTTTTTACGCATCTTACTGCTTTCTATTTACGAATTTACTTACAATTATTAGCGTATTCCTTGGTTATCAGAAACCCGTGTTATTTTTTAAATAACTTTGGCTAAGAATCGAATTCTTTGGTTAAACAAATTGGTTCTGTAACCGGGAATATGATAATCTCTGTTTTTCCTCAAATAACATTCTGTGAATTCTGTCGAACGCCAACGACAACAACCAACAGAGGGTTGGAACCCCAGTTCCATCGCCCTCAGGATCCCCACGGGAATCAAGGGAACATTCCCCAGAAAGATCTGCGACTCAAAACAATTATATCAATGAAAATGAACAAGCAAGAGAACAAGATACTGTGAAACAAATGGTTAGTGAATATGTGACTCAAGCCTTGCAAGCTTTCGTGAGGGGATTACCGGTTGCATCACCCACACCTCCTCCTAAAAACACCGCAATTGTGGAAAATACACAATCTGGATTGGCGAACTCAGGAAGTAGAGATACTCCAAATGAGTCACTCGAAGCAAGACCAGGTATGTCCAATAATCCAAAATTACAATCTTTATTACTAACTTTGCAGAAACAGATGAAGGAACAAAATGATCGAATCGAGCAAATTCCTGGAGTACCACCTGTCATCAAAGGCATTGACATTTATAGATATTCTCAACAACCTTGGAAGCCAAGTGCGGCTCCCTTGCCTATTCCCAAGAAATTCAAAATGCTCGATATTCCCAAGTATGACGGGACAACCGATCCACGTGATCATGTAACTGCTTTTACTACAGGAGTAAAAGGTAACGATCTGACTAAACAAGAAATTGAGTCAGTACTAGTCAAAAAGTTTGGAGAGACACTCACCAAAGGAGCACTAACATGGTATTCTCTTCTACCTGAAAATTCTATTGACTCTTTTGTTGTGCTTGCAGATTCTTTTATAAAAGCGCATTTCGGTGCGCAAAAAGAATGGAAGACATATTCAAAATAAAACAAGGAGACATAGAGTTGCTTCGTGAATTCGTAGACAGGTTTCAACGAGAAAGAATGATGCTACCAAGGGTACCTGACAATTGGGCAGCCATGGAATTTGCAAGCATTTTAAATGACAAGCTCAGAAGCCACGCGGAGACTCAAGGAAAGCTTGAGAGAATTCCCATCCACGATGTGGAACGATGTCTATAACAGGTACAACACTAAGCTACGAATAGAAGAAGACACCATTGCTCAGTCAAAAGCTGAAGATCGAACCAGTTCTAGACGCTTCGAACTAGAAATGAGAACATGTAAGAACAGGTACGACCCTTATATGGGACCTTCGGGACGAGAAAATCGTCCTAGATTTGAAAACACCCGGTCAGAATACAGACCATCAAATAGAGATACGAGCTCATCCTCATCAAAATCCATAAAGGACCGGGATGAATGAAATAGAGGTAACACAAGAATTGGAGACCACAACTTCAATGTAAGTACTTCTGAATTAATTACAGTACTGAGAAATATGGGCGATAAGGTTCGATGGCCCAAAGAAATGAAGTCGAATCCGAACAAAAGGAATCCAGAATTCTAGTTTGAATTCCATAACAATCATGGGCACAGAACATCAGATTGCAGATTATTGCAAGGTGAGGTAGAACAATTATTAAGACATGGCTATCTAACAGAACTATTTAGTGAAAAAGGAAAACATGCATATATGAAGAACATGCAGGAACCCCCAAAACCACCATCTCCAAAGAGAACAATGAACGTGATACATGGAGGAGAGGAGGTGAACAGAGTAATCTGCAAGAGAACAACAAAATTCACAATTACACACGGGAAGCAGATTCGGGAAGACGTCGAAGCAGACAATATATCATTCGACGATGCAGATATCAACGGGTTAATTCTTCCACACAATGACGCACTGGTCATATCCCTACTTATACATGACACTAACATAAAAAATTTATTGGTTGATCAGGTAGCTCAGTCAACATCATTTTGTCGAGAGTTGTGGAAGAAAGGCTAATGGAGGATCAAGTAATCCCAAAAGCACGAGCCTTATCTGGGTTTGACAACTCTACGGTCGTAACAAAAGGGGAAATTGAGCTTAGCACCTATGCCTAAGGAGTAATCAAAAATACTAAATTCCAAGTCATTGATACTGATATGGCCTACAACGTAATCATGGGAGACCATGGATCCATGACATGAAAGCAATACCATCTACCTTACATCAGGTAATTAAATTCCCTTCCAAATGGGGAATTCAACAGATTTGGATCGATCAACAAACCTCAAGGAATATAAATTCCGTAGTACACTCTAACAAAAAAGAAGAAGCGGAAGAATCAAAAGACGAGGAAATCGTCCAAACAGGTACGGAAAAGGTTGTTATCCAAACAGGTACAGAAGAAAATAACCACGAGAAGGTGAACCAAGTCACCACGAAAGAAGTATCAAAACACACGGACATGGATTCCAGACCTGATGTCATCAGGAACCAAAAGAGGATGAGCATATCAAGACAACTACAGAGGAGCTCGAAGTTGTTCCACTGTTCGAGCAGAAGCCCGAACAAAAAGTTCACATAGGCACGATGTTAAGCCCCATCAGAAGAGGTAAGTTAATTGAATATTTAAAGGCTAAGGCAGATTGCTTTGCTTGGTCCCATTCAGACATGACAGGTATTCCTCCAGAAGTGATGACTCATAAACTAAATGAAGATCCATCCTTCGTGCCTGTCAAGCAAAAGAAAAGAAAGCAAGGACCCTTCAAGAACCAAGTGATCGACGAAGAGGTACAAAAACTCTTAAAAATTGGTTCAATACGTGAGGTAAAATATCCTAATTGGTTAGCCAATACTGTAGTGGTGCCCAAAAAGAATGGTAAATGGAGAGTATGCGTATATTTCACAGATTTAAATAAAGCATGCCCTAAAGACTCATTTCCATTACCGCACATAGATCAAATGATTGATGCCACTGCAGGTCATGAATTTATAAGCTTTCTACATGCGTACTCTGGTTATAATCAGATAAAAATGGATCCCTCAAACGAGGAAAAAACTTTCTTTATTACAAACAGGAGGACTTATTGTTATAAAGTCATGCCTTTTGGCCTGAAAAATGCTAGAGCCACGTATCAAAGGCTGGTGACCAAGATGTTCCAGGAACATTTGGGAAAAACAATGGAGGTATACATTGATGACATGCTGGTGAAATCAACACAAGCGCAAGATCATTTCCAACATCTTTCAATTACCTTTGAAATCCTACGCAGGTATATTATGAAACTGAATCCAGCAAAATGCGCTTTTGGCGTAGAATCAGGTAAGTTTTTGGGTTTACTTGTATCAAATAGAGGAATAGAAGTAAATCCTGCTCAAATTAAAGCTATTGATGAAATACCCAATATACTTACGAGCAAGAAATAAGTTCAAAGACTAACAGGAAGAATGGCAGCTTTAGGAAGATTTATATCCAGGTCTTTGGAGAAGAATTGTAAATTCTTTTCACTTCTTAAAAAGCAGAATCAACTCGAATGGACTGAATAATGTCAACAGGCTCTAAAGAATCTGAAGGCCTATCTATCAAAACCTCTGTTGTTGTCTAAGCCAAAAGAGAGGGAAAGGCTATATGTCTACCTTGCCGTTGCAAAAATTTCCGTAAGTGGAGTACGAGTAAGATAAGACAAAGGTAAACAATCTCCAATTTATTATGTAAGCAATTACTTATTAGATGCAGAAACTAGATATCCCCATCTAGAAAAATTAGCCTTGGCTCTAATCATGACAACTAGAAAGTTAAGGCCATATTTTCAATGTCATTCAATCACTGTTGTAACCTCATACCCATTGAGAAATATATTGCATAAACAAGAATTATCAGGGAGATTAGCTAAGTGGGATCCCGAATTAAGAGAACATGACATAATATATCAGCCTAGGACTGCAATAAAGTCTCAAATTTTAGCTGATTTCGTCGCTGATTTTAATACTAGCATAATCCCTGAAGTGGAAAGAGAGTTACAACTCTTTAACGGGGCTAATCCAGGAATATGGACCCTATTTACAGACAACTCTTCTAATGTGAAAGGAGCTGGCTTGGGAATTGTTTTAATATCACCTACGGGTGAAAAGATACGACAAGCTATTAAATGTTATCTCATAACTAACAATGAAGCATAGTACGAAGCTGTCATTGCATGGCTTGAAATGGCACGAGAACTCTCAATCGAGAAGATCGTAATCAAAAGTGATTCTTCATCCCTTAACCTTTGGAGTGACACCAAAGTCAAAGGAATGACGATCCCCTTAGGTTTGCGGGTTGCTTTCTTTTTGGGCTTCTCCTCTCGGAATCCGAAACCCTTTTCCTTTTTTTCTCCTTCACCGACTTCAAGGTAGATGGTGGGGGAAGGATCTCTTCATCACCAAATGGGGGCCTCATCGTCACCTCCTTCCCGAGACCTACAAAAGAAGGAAAACGAGTAAGCCTAAAAAAGTATTTAAACAATGGTCAAAATTTTAAGTTAGGAAAAAGGGTTTACCATGAATACTAGACTCCCACCAACCCTTTGACAAATCACGCCATGTGCGTTCGACATGCGTCGATTGCGATACCAGTCTTCTGACCCAGTTCTCGAGTTGGGGGACTGCACCCGGCATCTAGGCAGCGACTGCATCAAGTAGAACGTCGATGAGAGAAGGTAAAAAAAGAATGAAGACACTAAAAAGAAATAGAGTACAGAGTTATACTTGAATTTCATATTCCATTTCTTGGGAAATGGCATACTCTCAGACAGGATAAAATCTGTAGTCCTCACTCGAACAAACCGGCCCATCCAGCCATGTTCTTTGTCTTCATCTATGCTCGAGAAAGGTGCCCTGGTGGCCCGACGTTGAAGCTTTATTATCCCACCCCGATAGAGTGGAGGGATTTATAGTCGTATGAGGTGGTCGAGGGTGAAAGAAAGCCCATCAATTTTTCTCACGAAGTAGTGGAGCAGTATTACTATCCTCCAGAAAGAGGGGTGAATTTGGCCAAGGGTCACCTCATATTTTTTGCATAAGTCTATGATGATCGGATCGAGGGGACCCAACGTGATGGGGTAAGTGTAAACACTTCAAAACCCTTCCACGTGGGTGGTGATTGCTTCTTCTCGAGCCGGCACCACCACATGTTTATTACCCCAATTGCAGTCCTTTTTAACCTGGTCAAGGAGGGTTTTTGGGTATCGAGCATATATATCTCGATAGCGGCTCGCATCGACCCAGAACCAAAGAGGTTTTATCAACCTTGAAGTCGGTATCAATGACACACACACACCCTCGGGGAAGAACTCTTCGGGGCGTGGCTCCACCGCTGGTTCCTCGCCAGTCGGGCGGGATGAGGAGGCAGTTTTTTTATGCAAAATTGTTTTTGATGTTTTTGCCATGTAGTTTTTATTGGTAGAGAAGAGTAGAAGATGAAAGGAAACACTTGGTGTTTTGGTACAAAGCAAGTACGGAAACTCAAAGATCTGAAAATATGAAGCTTTGAAGAAAGCAAAGGGCTCTGAAGATTAGAATAAAGAAGATCTGAAAGTAAAGTTTGAAAGAATGAAGAAGGGGGGGTATTTATTGATTTCACAACGACGGTTCAACGCCGGAAATGGACGACCGTCGACTGACGCGCATTAAATGCATGGGAAACTGTACCGACGAGACATTTCAGTCACTTCTACTACTTACGTCACAGTTCTTGCATCATGATGTGCCGAGGTGAAGATCGAGGACTCAAATCGTTTCTTGTCATTACTCTTCGAAACACGATGGGACTATTTGTATACAATCAAAATCGGGATCGCCCTTTTTTTGTATGGTTAATCGAGACCGGGTTGGCAGACCAAGGTTAGACCCCATGTCATATCAAACCATGTCACGAAGTCAGGTTGCCGAGATCGTGATTCAGGGACCGATCGAGATCGAGATCAGCCAAGATCGGGACCGAGCGAGATAGAGATCGGGACCAAGTAGAACAGGGATCGAGCGAGATCGAGGGAAGCCTGTTGAGTCGAATAACGGAAAACTGAAATATTCGCGATCGGGCAAAGACCGCGGCGGAAACCTCGGCAGCTATCAAGTCAAGACCAGTAAATTAGCCAATCATGGGATTTCCTACTGTATTTAGAATTGTACTATAAGTAGAACTCATCTACTATATAAAGGGGGTTCTAATCATTTTGTAAACATTATATTCACGCATAACAAAGCAATATATTTACATTTTCTGTCTTAATCTTTCAATATTTTGTTGCTCATTTTATACTCCCAATAGTATACTCATTTGGTTCGAGGGCAACCTTGATCGAGGGCCAAAGCTGCATGTCGCATTAGTTTGCTTTATCTTTATTTACAGTCAATTTCTAATATCCATTTACATATTTCTCAGTTTTTACCAAGTGAAATCACATATTCTTAAAATTACTTATAAATTTAATTGTTATCCGATGTTAGGGGTAAACATTCTGCTTTTTGGAAGAAGCTAGAATTTTCTACTTCTTCCCAATAGCACAAAAATTGCTTTTGCTGTTGGCCAAAAATACTTTTCCATCTTGACCAAACAACTTAATTTTTTTTTAAAGTACTTTTTTTTTACAATTTCAAGATTAAAAAAAGTATTATAATGCTATCTATTTCACATTTAACGTCTTAATTTACTCTGTTTTAGATTAAAAGAAAAATTTATAAATTTTAATGGTTTAGCATTTGTTAGTAAATATGCGTGATAGTTCTTTTCCGTCTTAAAATAGATTAGAAGAAAGAGTTTTCTAGTTCTAAAAAAAATAAACGTCGATCTCATGTCATGCACTTTTGTGAATGGAAGGTGAATGTTATCTTAGTTTGGATTAAAACAATAGAGATATCCAATTTTATAAGAGAGAAAATAGCTAACAAGTAGTGGAAAAATAGAAAGTCACAAAAGGAAAATAGTGCTAAAGTTGCATTGTGTAAATGAATCTAATATTTTGAAAAGCCACAAGTTGATAAATAATTTATAGAATGTATTTTCTTTCCTTTGGAGGTGAAGTAATACCAAGCTCATGAGTTTATTATCTTAGGCGGGAATAAGTTTATAGAATCACTTTTACGTCTTTGTGTTCTCCCCGTATGGCGACATGGGAAAAAAAGAAAAGAAAAGGATAGGGTTTTTCTCGCTTTTGGCATAGTCGTCCCCCAACGGGAGGCTCGCACGATGGGCTATTAGCTTAGTGGTAAAGCACGCCTTTGATATTGTGTAGTTATGCCTAGGATGTGAGGGCTTTAAATTACATGGATAGTTTAATGTGTTCATTGGCGCTTGACCCTGAGGTGTAGATCATCCAAGGCACATTAGCATGATGTAGATCATCCAAGAAACCGAATAATCCTTTTACAATGAGAAAACCAAATAGTACCCTCAATCCTACGTCACGACCCGAAATCTCACCGTCGGGACCGTGATGGCGTCTAACGTTGAACCCGCTAGACAAGCCAACGTTCCGATTAATATAATTATGTCCTTATTATTTGGCATTTAAATAAAAGTAGTAAATAAGAACAAATATGAATAAGAGTGCGGAAGATACGAAATCTAACACCTCAGATAAATAGTATTACAAAAATTCTTAATAAAACCCCCAGAACTGGTATCACAACTTCACGGACTGTCTAAGATTACTAAAAACAAAGGGTCTGAATAAACATATACAACTGCCTCAGAAATACAAGAAAAGACAGAGAAAGGAAAGAGATAGGAGGTGACGCCAAGGCCTGCGGACACCTGCAGGACTACCTCAGTGTCGCCTGTGGACTGAAGGATACTCCCTCGATCAGTGCCCACCGGGTCCGGTACTGTAATCTGCACAACATAAAGAAGTGCAGGTGTAGCATCAGTACAACCGACCCCATGTACTGAGTAAGTGATGAGCCTAACCTCGGAGAAATAGTGACGAGGCTAGGACACAACAACTAATAAATACCTGTGCAATTCAATTATATATAACAAAAATAATGACAGGAAGTAAACAATTAAGTACAAGAACGGGAGGAACATGCTGGGGACAAGGGGAAACAATACTAAATACAGAACAAGGCAACATTCTAAGTATAAAAAATAGCAACAGGAAGTAACCACAGAGAACAAACAAGTGCACAACATCACCCTTTGTGCTTTTACTCTCATCCTCATCAAAACAAGTGCACGGCATCACCCTTCGTGCTTTTACTCTCATCCTCACCAAAGAAATAATTAATTAAAAACGGCACAACATGACCCTTCGTGCTTTACATACTCTCATCCTCACAATGCAATAAATAAATACACGACATCACCCTTCGTGTTTTACACTCTTCCTCACCCAAACAATATCAAGAACAACAGTTTGGCAAGGAAAATCAACATAAATCATAAGTCACAACATTCCGGCAAGGAAACAATAACAAAGATATTACCGTCCCGGCCAGGGACACAACTATAACCAATCTCGCTCAAGTATATAACTTAACAAAATAATCCTCAACCGAAAAATTAATCAACAATGTTCACAACCAAGTATTTCCAACAATTGAACCACCTCCAAAATAAAATCTACTTCATAACATAGTAAATATCGAAGAAAAACACATATATCATAAAAACCGACTCACGGGCATGCTTGACAACAATGCATAGGTACTCGTCACCTCACCTATACATTGAACATGGAATAAACATGTAGCACATATGACTCAACACCTATTCCCTCAAGCTAAGGTTAGGCCAAACACTTACCTCGACTCCCAAGAATCCAAATCAAGCCTCTAGCACCGCTTTTCCTTTTGAACCCGTCTCCAAATCAATCGTATCTAGACATAATTGACCCCAATAACATCAATAAATGCTTAACAATTCAATTCCAATGCTTAATTATAGATTTCCCAACATTCTTCCCAAAATTCAAAAATCGACCCCGGGCCCGCTTGGTCAAAACACGAGGTTCAGACCAAAACCCGATCACCCATTCACCCACGAGCCCGAATATATAATTCATTTTGAAATCCAACCCCAAAATGA
The DNA here is from genome assembly GCA_005239495.1 of Nicotiana undulata. Classification (NCBI taxonomy): domain Eukaryota; kingdom Viridiplantae; phylum Streptophyta; class Magnoliopsida; order Solanales; family Solanaceae; genus Nicotiana; species Nicotiana undulata. Next base: position 16,530 of record ML255567.1, read on the forward strand.
GGTCAAATTCCCAAATAATCAAAAAGCCCTAACTCTACCCAAATCCCTAATTTTCTACCTTTAATTTCATGTTTTTAGGCCTAGAATCTAATGGGTATTGATAAAAATGGAAGAAAACGAAGTTAGGACTACTTACCTATGAATATATGGGAAGAAGCTCTTCAAAAATCGCCTAAGAAGGTGTGGAGAAGATGAAGTTTATGAAAAAGGGGTAATTTCCCATAATACATTCTGTTTTGAACTTAAAAACAACAGGGCAAAAATTGTTCTTCGCGTTCGCGGGCCCAGGCCGCGTTCGCGAAGGTTTGATTTATTTAGCCTATGTGATCGCGAGCTTTTGGCTGTGTTCGCAAAGAGTTAATACCCCCCCCCCCAGCTCCCCCTTACCCTACGCGTTCGCGATCCTGTGGGCGCGTTCGCGTAGGGTCCCAGCTCTACCCTACCCCAGGTCCCCTTACACTACGCGTTCGCGCGAGGCCCTTCGCATTCGCGTAGAGCTCCCTCCCCCACCCCCTCATCAAATATGCACACAACCTCAAAAACATCCTACAGAATTATATGTGTAATCAAATCACCAATATAACATCATAAACATCGAATTAAACCTCAAAATCAACGAAATACTTCAAAATTTCTTAAACTTCAAATTTTGCATTTTTGATCCGAATCACGTTAAACGAAGTCCGTTTCTTACCAAACTTCACAGATAACACATATAAATCATATCAAACCTGTTCCGGGCTTTGGAACCAAGATACGGGCCCGATACCACAGGTTTCACATAAAATTTCATTTTCAAAAACCTTTATATTTTTCAGAAAACAATTTTCTTTAAAAATTTATTTCTCAGACTTGGGACCTTGGAATTCGATTCCGGGCATACGCCCAAGTCCCGTATTTTCCTACGGACCCTTCGGGACCGTCAAATCACGGGTCTGGGTCCGTTTACCAAAAATGTTGACCAAAATCAACTTTATTCAAATTTCAACACAAAATTATTGTTTTTATCAGTTTTTCACATAACGGCTTCCCGGCTACGCGCCCGGGCTACGCACGCAAATCGAGGTAAGATAAAAGGAGATTTTGCTATTTTTCATAAACTTAATCTTCTCCACACGTTCTTAGGCGATATTTGAAGAGATTCTTCACCATAGATTCATAGGTAAGTAATCCTAACCTCGTTTTCTTCCATTTTTATCAATACCCATTAAATTCTAGGCCTAAAAACATGAAATTAAAGGTAGAAAATTAGGGATTTGGGTAGAAATAGGGCTTTTTAATTATTTGGGAATTTGACCTCGTTTTGGGGTCGGATTTCAAAACAAATTATATATTCGGGCTTGTGGGTGAATGGGTGATCGAGCTTTGGTCCGATCCTCGTGTTTTGACCAAGCGGGCCCGGGGTCGATTTTGGAATTTTGGAAAGAATGTTGGGAAATATATAATTAAGTATTGGAATTGAATTATTAAGCATTTATTGATGTTATTGGGGTCAATTATGTCTAGATACGATTGATTTGGAGTCGGGTTCGAAAGGAAAAGCGGTGCTAGAGGCTTAATTTGAATTCTTGGAGTTGAGGTAAGTGTTTGGCCTAACCTTAGCTTGAGGGAATAGGTGTTGAGTCATATGTGCTACGTGTTTATTCCATGTTCAATGTATAGGTGAGGTGATGAGTACCTATGCATTGTTGTCAAGCATGCCCGTGAGTCGGTTTTTATGATATATGTGTTTTTCTTCGATATTTACTGTGTTATGAAGTAGATTCATTTTGGAGGTGGTTCAATTGTTGGAAATACTTGGTTGTGAACACTGGTAATTAATTGTTCGGTTGAGGATTATTTTGTTAAGTTATATACTTGAGCGAGATTGGTTATATCTGTGTCCCTTGCCGGGACGGTAATACCTCTGTTATTGCTCCCTTGCCGGGATGTTGTGACTTATGATTTATGTTGTTGATTTTCCTTGCCAAACTGTTGTTCTTGATATTGTTTGGGTGAGGAAGAGTGTAAAGCACGAAGGGTGATGTCGTCTATTTATTTATTGCATTGTGAGGATGAGAGTATGTAAAGTACGAAGGGTGATGCCGTTGAACTCACACGACATCACCCTTCCTATATTGGAAGAGTAAAAGACTTTTGATGGATATATACACAATTGCTTCTTCTAGCTCTTAAAGAGTTAAGAAGAAGGCAAGTCTCGCGTCGTCGTCGTCGTCGCTCGCTCGGCTTCGGCTTCGAATTTGGTCGATTGATTGATTAATTTTTTAGACTAAAGTGTTTGTTAATAGTAAATATTAACGTAATATTATTAAATAACCGTTTTTTGTAACGGAAAATTAATATTAAATCCAAATTATCCCGTCCGTTTTTCATAACGGAAAAGTAATTTCCTTTGCGTTTGAATTCCCTTTTTAATTTGCGTAAATGGCCATTTACGTTATGTCCGTTTTTGGCCCTCTTTGTTTGAACTCAACAGGTTGGGGCTATAAATAGCAGTCCATTCTCTCAGATTAAATTCTGTTTCTTTTACATTTTTGTTTATATGCTATTTTATCTTCTCCAGAATTATTTTACAAATACAGTTTACGAACATATTCTACTAAGTTTTTGACATAGGCATAGCTATAAATAGAAGGCAAAATAGCCTCCTGGCCGCCTAAACTTGCGTCCATTTTTTATCCCGGTAAACAAACCTAGAACTTTTCCATTTGAACACCCAAACTTGATTACTTACACATCAATAAGCCACTTTGACTGTTGACTATGCTTATGTGACAACCACATTTGCGATGTGGCAATACTGTGTACAATTCTCCCTATTTAGGCGCGTGAGTATAATTTAATTGAGTAAAACAATTCTAAAATATAAAAATAAATTAGAAATTCGCCCCTACGCACTCCCCATCTTCTCCAAATCCCCATCACTTCAGCATTGCCTTCTCCATCATTCCCCATCACTTCAACACTCCCAACCATTTATATCAAAAGCTCACTTTTTCTACAAGATTCAGGTAGTTCGACAACATAGATGACCGCGTTAGAGTTTTAACGCTGGAGATTTTGAAATTGAAGAAATAAATTAGAGGTTGGTCAGATCAACGGGGCAAGCTTGCTAGAAAATCAGTCAAGTGACTTAATATCACAAATGGTCTAGGTAAGGAAGGTTTCAAATCTGCCCAAGTCCATATTCAGTCTGTCAAGCTCACTAGCACCGGAAAAAAGTTCACATGTATGAAATCCAATTTACAAGGGTATGAAATCCTTGTTTGAAGGGAATATGATACAAATTTTGAATGTTTTGCTAAACAAAAGGAATACGATAAGCTTGTTACGATTTACAAAAATTCCGACGAGATAAGTAGCAGGCATGGTGATACAAGCGACTATGAAACTGAAGAAAAAGGGTGAAAAGGAAGAGAGTGAAAATAAGTTAAAATTTTGACTTTGCTTATGTATGGATTTAATACTTTAGAGTGGAGAAGGATGGTGTTTTTGGAATATTAATGGTGTTAGTGGTTGTCATGATGATGATGATGATGATGATGATGATGATGATGATGATGATGATGATGATGATGATGATGAAGAAGAAGAAGAAGAAGAAGAAGAGATTTATTTTGTAGAATTTTTGATAAATTGGTGAAAATAAGTTTGGACCCATTAATCATACATGTCAAATAGTAATAGGTTAAGAATATGATATGTCAGTCATGTCACGGCGATTGAGAGACACGCTCAATCGAAGATGTTTAATATTTGTTTTCTTATCAAGTTGGGATGTTCAAATGAAAAAGTTCTAAGTTTGTTTAAGGGATGAAAAATAGACACAAGTTTAGATGGCCGGGAGGCCATTCTGAATCACTGGATCGATATTTTAGCGACGGGTTTATTCAAATATTTTCTTATGCGTTGTGCTTAAACGGCAGGACTCTTGAACCAATAGGTCTATTTTAAAATTGACTTTGGACTTTGAAATGTCTCTTTAATTTCTTACGAACTTTTTTGCATTATTTTTGTTTTAATATTTTTATAATTTGACATATTTCAGACATTTAGATCCTCAATATATTTTAGCGCAGTAAAAAAGGGATTTGAATTTCATCATACATTAATAGTCTTATAATATTAACTAATGAATAGAAGGAGTGTTGGAATAGAGTTAATTTGTCTCGTTTCTATAGATGAAATTCGGTTTAGGCAAATTAATATGCAACACTAAGTGTGGTAGGTTTGTGCAGTATATTTTATTTTATATTTAAAGCTTACAGTTTAAGTGTGAGATGAAGAATTGTATTTTCATTTTTGGCCATTTTTAAAGTGCAAATATTTTAATTTTTATAACATATAAATAATATTGTATTACAAAATTAGTATTTTAATATTAATACCACACAAAGGTATGGGACATTATACAAATTTTATCATGTGAATAAAATAGAGTAAAATAAGTTTTGGTTTTAAGAGTCATATATGTAAAGGTGCACTTGAAGTAATGAAGATATAACAACAAAAAGATAAAATATATTATAAATAAGTTGTATAATTATTAATTTTCTTTTTTTGTAAAAATCTAAAAAATGACAGCTTCCTATATCCAGAGGTGTTCGTGGAAACCCGTAAAACCAAAAATCAAAACAAATCGACAAAAAAATTGATACTTTCTTCTTCTTCTTTTGGGTTTAATTTTGATTTGATTTTATATTTTAAAAAGCCGTCGAAATTGATTTGGCTTTGACTTTAAATATAAAAAAATAACCAACTATGTAGAAACATATTTAAAAAATATAATTACTAGCTGTTTAATTTAAATTTGGTTAAGATTAATTTAACTCTACGTACTAAACATAGTATATAAGAAAGAGTAGCAGCATTGTTTAGACGATCTTAAGTAATAATCATTTCAGCTTCGTCTGGCGTTCATCTCTTCTTTGCAATGGCCAACCAAGATCATCAAAAAATTTAAAATAAAGACGTTGATCAACATGTTAACCAACATAATAATAGTAATAAGCAAGGGGAGCAAGGTAATCAAGTTTTTTCTTACTATCAATGTGGTGCATTGATAGTAGCCTATATTATGCAATGTAGATGCTATTTATACTGTAAATTAACCATGCTTTATTGATATTTTGAATGCTAAAAGATAACAAAATGCTCTAATTGAGATTTTTATGCTTTGCAGGAGCTACTCCGAGCTAGAAGGAAGATAAAGAGTGTTTTGAAGTCGAATTTGTACATACAAGGCCAATCGAGGATAGCCCGAATGAAAAGAGCAAGAAAAGGCAAAGATTGCGTTGAAGTCCGGGACAGCGACTGCGGCCTGGGCGCGGCCAAAAACAATGAGGTGCAAAACGACCGCAGTCGAGCGTGATACTTCCAAGAAGTTTGGGGGATAAAGTGTAAATCGTTGGGAAGTTAACCTAACCCTATATAAACCCAAAAACTAGCCCAAAGTTAGTTTCAAGATTGTTTTAGACTCAATTGGAGGCAACACAAGTGAGAGAAGATCAAGTCATCATTAGAGTTTTTCATTCTTCTTCTTTTTATCATTAAACCATCTTATTGCTTTATCTTGTTTTAGCATGAGTAGCTAGACATCTAATCTAGGATTTTGATGGAACCTATTGAAGGATGAAATTCTTGCTATGTTAATATAGATTTGCCAAAGTTCAATCTCTATTTGTTCAACTACATGCTTGTTGTAGTTAATTGAAGAGCCCTCAATTAGTTGTACATATTTAGTATGTATTATTCAGAAGAGAGTGCATATTTAGGTAGTTGTTGAAAAACATCACTCCCCACATATATGAGGGATCAATAACGAAGGATTTAAAGGTGGGATTAGGGATAACGAAACCTTGGGTGCGATCTAAGTGAATTGTAATTAAAGTTAGCTAGCGTAATTCGGGAGAATATGTCTAGTATATTATCGTAATTACTCGGGAGAGATTTACGACAATCAGAGTTCTCATGATCGATAGAGAAGATTAGGCAAATTTATACCAAACATAGAGGAAGGGATTCCAACAATAGGGGAAATCATAACCTTAGATCATTTCAATTATTGTTTACAACCCGTTCTTAGTTAGCTCTTAGTCATTATAGTTTCATTAAGTAATAGTTTGTTAGAAAACCAACCATCTGTTATCTAAATATCTTGGGAAGTTGATTACGTGGAATTGTGTGGGTCTAATAGCAGTAATTGATAGGTTAATTCCCCATGGAATTCGACTCTGGACTTAATATCTGAAATATATTTGCAACGACCGCTTTGTCCTTTTTATAAGGCATAGTTGGGCGTGATCAAATTTTGGCGCCGTTGTCGGGGAGTTAACAGTGTTATTAATTACAGTTAAAAGAAGTGCATAAATTCTTAGTGTAGTCAATTTTCTTCACTTTCCATCAAATACATTGAAATTTTAACGTTTGTAATCTTGGGTGTTACAGGTGCATGCCTAGAAACTCCTCAAGAACTGGTGAAGTGTTTGAAGCATTATCAGATCCTGAGAAAGTTTTCAAGGCCTTGAATCGAGCAAACAGGAAAAGCAAACAACAACAAAACTCAATTGAACAACTTGCACCAGACACGGAAGATCTTGTAAACAACAGAAATAATGAGGATAACGTGGAGGACCCAAACGAGCAGGTGGTGGCGTCTCTTGTGCCAGAGGCCGATTTGTATGATTGGGCACAACCCACAACAGACAATTTAGCCACTGCGATTGTAGTCCCGCAGATACAGGCTGATTTGTTCCAAATTACAAACAACTTGCTGGATTTGTTGAAAAATAAGGGACTATTCTCGGGGTCATACATTGAAGATCTTCAACAGCACCTAAAGAATTTCCTGTCAATCTGTGCCACACAAAGACAACACAACGTGAATCCGGAAGCAATAAAGCTATTGTTGTTTCCATTCTATGTGACGGGAGCAGCTCAGACTTGGCTCAATTCACTCCCCATAAATTCTATCACTACTTGGGAGGAATTAGTCAAGCAATTTGTTAACAAATTTCATCCACCTAACAAGTCTGCTCACCAAATTGATGAGATCTTGAGCTTCAGACAGAAACCAACAGAATTGCAAGAAACGTGGGAAAGATTCAAAGGGATACTGGTTGTATGTTCACATCATGGTATTCCTGAGCAGATGTCGGGGCAGAGGTTTTACATGGGTCTAGAGGATAGCTTGAAGGATAATGTTGATGCTTCAGCAGGTGGAGCATTCTTGAGTAAAACATTCAGAGAAAGCCAGATCCTGCTCGACAAGATGGCACAAAATTCGAGATGGACAACCAAAAACGCTCCCATCACCCCTGTGGTTCACTCAGTGGACTTAGATCCAGCTAACTCTATAGCTGAAAATATGGCCACGCTGATGACACAAATGAGCATCCTCACCAAAAAGGTTGAAGAATCAGGTCAGAAACAGCAGGTGCACATAGTTTATACAACTAATGGGGGCTTATGTACATCTTGCATTAGTCAGCCATTTGGTGGCCCGTGGAATGCTGATGGTGATCACCAACATTATCCAGAAAACATGAATTATGTGTCCAACTATGGGTGACAGAGACGAGGTGGTCAAAATTGGGGTCAGCAGAATCAACAATACATGCCAGCCCGCAGCAACATGACAACAGTAATAATCTGGGGGCCATGAGACCACAAGGCAATATGGTGCCTTACCAAAGGCAACAAGGCTACAACTATTAGAATCAGCAGCAGGGTTATCATCCACCTCAACAACAACACACTGAGAGACAGGAAGATGGGTTTGCTATACTCGAGGGAATGATGCAACAGGTGATTGGGTTCAATGCGAAAATAACTGAAAGAGTAGACTCACACGAGTCAGCTATAAATAATATTGAGGTCCAATTGGGTCAGATTTCGATGGCTCTGAATAATCGTCCTCATGGGACGTTACCTGCATACACACAGATAAATCCAAAGGAGCAGGGCCCGAAACAACTAATGGCAATGAGTCTACGTATTGGTAGAGACCTAGACTTGGAGCAAGAGATTGCTCGCGAAAGCAGACCTACTGAGACACTTGTGCCAGTGCCCATTGAGATAGATGATTCAGCAGGGTTGACTGAGGTGACAGTACATCGTGCCCAAGAAGATGCCAGCAAAGAAAAAGAGGCTGAGAAAGAGGCTGAGACAACACAGGAATCGGTGGTGGAGGCAGTGCCTGAACAAGAGAAAAATCAAATCACAGGAAAGAAACGACCCCCGACACCATTCCCACATATATTGGCCAAATATCAAAAAGATCAACAATATAAGAAGTTCTTGGAGATGTTGAAGGAAATTCAGGTAAATATTCCATTGATTGGTGTTTTAAAGGAGATGCTTGGCTATGCGAAAATGATGAAGGACTTAAAGCCCCGCAAGTTCGACTTCCAAGACTTGGCCACAGTTACTCTAACTCAGACTTGCAGTGTTGTTGTGACGAGACCCATCGCTGAGAAGTTGTCTGACCCGGGGATTTTCACAATTCCTTGCACTATAGGTAACTTTACATTTGCTAAGGCACTGTGTGATTTGGGGGAAAGCATGAATCTTATGCCCCTGGCTATCTATATAAGGCTTGGGATTGGAAGAGCTAAACCCACATCCATGTTATTGCAGCTGGCTGACACGACAGTAAAGAGGCCTTCTGGTATCCTTGATGATGTGTTGGTGCAGGTTGAGAAATTTGTGTTCCCTACAGATTTTGTCATTCTGGATTGTTGGGTTTATGAGGAAATTCCCATAATTTTGGGAAGACCATTCTTGGCCACGGGGAGAGCTCTAATTGACTGTGAAACTGGAGAGCTCAAAATGAGATTAAATGATGAGGAAATAACATTCAACGTGCAGAAATCTATGAGGCGATCAAGTGAATTCGCCAATTGCTCTATAATAGATGTCGTTGATGTAATCTTGGAAGAGGATGATGAGACTTTGAACATTGAGGATCCTCTAGCAGCTTGTCTCATGAACCTAGATGAGGTTAATGGTGAAGAGTTGGCAGAATGGGTGCTTGCTCTTGAGGGCAAAGGTCTTTCGAAGAGACCATTCGAATTTGATTCCCTGCACTTAGAGGAAAGGGAAACTCCTCCCGCCAAGTCATCCATAGAAGAACCACCAAAGTTGGAGTTGAAGCAACTGTCCGCGCATCTCAGATGTTAGATAGACCAGCAGTGAGGTCCCATTTTTGTTTTCTGGATGGGTACTCAGGGTACAATCAGATCTCTATTACACCAGAGGACAGAGAGAAGACCTCATTCACCTGCCCCTATGGGATTTTTTTTTCCCGGAGAATGCCATTTGGCCTATGCAACGCACCTGCCACATTCCAAAGGTGCATGATGTCCATCTTCACAGACATGGTAGAAGAAATAATGGAGGTTTTCATGGATGATTTCTTGGTAGTGGGAAATCCATTCGATGATTGCCTTAAGAATCTGAAGAGAGTGTTGAAAATGTGTATAGAGACTAATCTGGTACTAAACTGGGAGAAGTTCCATTTCATGGTACAAGAGGGTATAGTCTTGGGACACTTGGTATCAAGCAAGGGCATTGAGGTGGATCACGTGAACGTTGATGTGATAGCAAAACTTCCACCACCCACACCCGTCAAGGCAATTAGAAGTTTCCTTGGGCATACGGTTTCTACAGGATATTTATAAAGGACTTTTCCAAAATTGCTAACCCCTTCTGTAAATTGCTAGAAAAATATCACCCTTTTGTGTTTTCTGATGACTGCAGGGTAGCATTTGAGGAATTGAAGAAGAGACTAGTCACAACACCTATCATTGTTGCCCCCGACTGGGAGAAACCCTTTGAGATAATGTGTGATGCAAGTGACTATGCAGTGGGAGCAGTGCTAGGATAGCGGAAAGATAAAATCATGCACCCAATTTACTACGCAAGTAGAACGTTGAATGGAGCCCAGTTGAACTACATTGTAGGGTTGTGCACGGATTGGATTTAGTACATTTCGGATTCGGATTTTGGATTTTTTAAAGTTTAGATCGGATCGAATTTCGGATCGTATAATTATGACTCAAAGTTGCAAACTAATATGTATATTTTCTTTGTAAAAGAGGCAATGAATTAAGAAATTCATGTTTATACAATTATGAGGGTACTATGGTGTCAATATACCTAAATCTAGCAATTGTAAAGGTAATAACTTGGAGGAAGATGTAAAGGAAGTACTGACTATCCGAAACTAAAGTGTAGTATTTATACATTGCCTAATAATTTCGAATTTCGGATCGGATTGGATTAAAATATACCAATCCAAAATCCAAAAATTTAATAAACAGATCGGTTCGGACTTCAGATATCCGATCCAAATGATCAGCCCTACTACACTGTGACTGAAAAGGAGATGTTGGCAGTAGCGTTCGCGTTTGACAAGTTCAGATCGTACCTGATAGGCTCAAAGGTAATTGTCTATACTGACCATGCTGCTCTCAGGTACCTGATCGAGAAGAAAGAGTCAAAATCGCGCCTGATTCATTGGGTGCTGCTGCTACAAGAGTTTGACTTGGAAATTCGTGACCGAAAGGGCACGAAAAATCAAGTAGTTGATCACTTGTCGAGACGGGAAGGAGCTGAAAAAGTAGTTGAGGTAGAAGAGATTCTGGAAACCTTTCCAGAATAGTAGCTACTCGCCACGAGCCTTGAGGAAGTTCCATGGTATGCAGACATTGCAAACTACCTGGCAAGTGGTATAGTTCCCTATGACCTTTCCTCTATGCAAAAGAAAAGGTTTTACCGTGATTGCCGCATGTATTATTAGGATGAACCTTATCTGTTTCGTATTTTTGTTGACAACATGATCCGGAGGTGTGCCCCCGAGATAGATCAATCTTCTATTTTGCAGGCATGTCACGCATTGGCATATGGTGGATAATTTGGAGGAGTCAGGACAGCCGCGAAAGTGCTGGAAGCAGGCTTCTACTGGCCAACAGTGTTTAAGGATGCACATTTATGGGTAAAGGGTTGTGATGAATGCCAGCGAACCGGGAACATTTCTCGTCGCCATGAGATGCCCATGAACCCAATTCAGGAGGTCGAAGTGTTCGACGTATGGGGAATAGACTTCATGGGTCCCTTCATCAGTTCATATGGCAATAAGTACATACTTGTTGCTGTAGACTACGTGTCCAAACAGGTGGAAGCTGTAGCACTCCCCACCAATGATGCAAGGGTGGTGATTGGGTTTTTGAAGAAAAACATATTCACCCGTTTCGGCACCCCAAGGGCCATAATTAGTGACAGAGGCACTCATTTCTGTAATCGATCCTTCGAGAAGTTACTAGAGAAGTACGATGTACGCCACAATGTGGCAACTCCATATCATCCTCAGACGAATGGGCAAGTAGAAGTGTCAAACAGAGAGATAAAGAGTGTATTAACCAAAATCGTGAATGCCACAAGAACGGACTGGGCGAAGAAGTTAGATGATGCACTCTGGGCTTATAGAACTGCTTTCAAAACACCAATTGGCATGTCACCATACAAGTTGGTGTTTGGGAAGGCCTATCACTTGCCAGTGGAGTTAGAGCATAGAGCTTGGTGGGCACTGAAGCAGTTGAACCTAGACATGGATGCTGCGGGAACAAGTAGAGTCACGGAGTTGCATGAACTCGATGAGTTCCGCTATCTTGCTTTTGAGAGCACAAGATTGTACAAAGATAGAATGAAGAGGTTGCATGACAAGAACATTATTAAGTGGAATTTCAAACCTGGAGATATGGTATTGCTCTACAATTCAAGATTAAGGCTATTTCCAGGTAAACTAAAGTCACGATGGTTTGGACCATTTCGTGTAGTTGAAGTGCTCCCTTCAGGTGCTGTGGAGATTGCCGTAGAGAAAGAATCTCGCACGTTTAGAGTCAATGGGCACATATTGAAATATTATGTGGGTATGGATGAAGTAAAGGATGTGTCAATGACACATTTGACTGGGCCTCAGAGGTCGAGCGAACCTTAAATGCACTTATCTACGTCGTGCCGCGACGTTAAATCAGGCATTGCATGGGAGGAAACCCATTGAACTGATGTAATCACCGTGCCGTGACGTTAAATCAGGCGATGCATGGGAGGCAACCCATTAAATTTTTGTAATCGTCGTGTCGCGACGTTAAATCAAACGCTTCTTGGGAGGCAACCCATGCTTTTCTTTGTTTTTCTTATGTTTTGTTGTTGTATTTGATGTGAATGATACTAACCAATTTTATTCCTGTACAGGGAAATATTGGTGAAATGGGGAAGAGTCAGGGTCAAAATCCAACTCCGGAAAGGTGAAAAGCTAAGAAATAAACAATTTTTCGGAATAGCGCATCGCGACCGCGGTCTGGGGCGCGGTACTTTGGTCAGGTTCTGCCTTAGGACCGCGACCGCGGCTTGGGGTGCGGTGAATTGGAATGGTACTATTTTTTCACCGCGACCGCGGTCTCGAGCGTGGACCGGGTGCGGTGGTTCGACGGTCTCCTGCCCAGCGACCGCGGTGCTGGGCGCGGTCGGCAGGTAAGTAACTTTTTTTATTATTATTTTCCTATTTCTTTTCTAAAAACCCACTAACCTAAGACTACCCGACCCC
>ML255567.1:29351-53771 GCA_005239495.1 Nicotiana undulata
CCACCCTTCCCTCATTCCCTTTCCTTCTCTCACTCTAACTCTCCCTCTTCTCCCTCTAACCCCTAACAAAAAATTAACGCCTCCCTCTCCCCCCATCTTCCTCCCACCACAAATTTCACTCTTTCTTTCTTCTCTCTCAACTCTACAAGTTCCCATATTCTGAGCATCAAGATCTTCAGGTAAGTTATAACTTCTCTCTTTCTCCTTCTTTCTTTCCCTTGTGTACTTTTAATTTCAGATTTTTGTAGCCTTTAGAGAACAATTTTTTTGTTTTTCTTTTCTTCTTTTCAGTTGATAGTGTATAAAATAGTAGAAAATAGCATGACTTTGTTGTGTAGAATTTGATTGTGGTGGGAATGAGTATGTGTAGCTATTGTGGTTGATTTGGGGAAGATTTATACATCCATAGGGTAGTTGTGCTTAATTGTAGACCCATGCACACTAGGTGCTTGTGGAATTGCCTCAATTAGCTTTACAAATGCTAATGTGACCATGGTGCATGTGAAGTCTGAGTAACCGCCCTGGATTCATACAATTCTCACCCTTACTAATAGTGGCCCTTGTTTTGTCAGGTACCATGAATCCATCAAGAAAGAGATGTGTCACGGGTTCCTCAGCCAGTAGGCCAGGAGGTTCGTCGAGAGCTCGGGCACAAGCTAGCTCAAGCCAGTTCGATAGTAGGTTTGTATCTAAAGAAGCTCAAGACAGGTTTAATGAGAAGTCGTCTAAGAAACCTATGCCCGAACAACCTATTGACAGGGCATCTCTTCGGATTGAATGCCCGAACATATACCATGAATTGAGGAGACGTCAGCTTGAAATCGTTTTTGATGAACCGGAGGAGGGAAATGTGATATTGGTACGAGAATTCTATGCCAATTGCCCAGAGCAAGTTGATCGGGTTGTCACGGTGCGCAAAACCCGTGTGAATGCTTCACTCGAGGCTATACGACAAGTGTACAAGTTGCTCGTCTTCAACGGGGAGGAAGACTTTTATCAGACATATAGAAAAAGCCTGTCACTTGGAACCTCTTCACCCTAACCATTTGTGTTCCTGGAAAGGATCTAATATGGGTCACTCCTAGAATCACCCTGAACTCAGCCTCTCTCTCTTGGGAGGTAAAGTGTTGGCTGATAATCATCAACAACCGTCTGCTGCCATCAAGCAATACTACTGATATTAATGGGCCGAGGGCAGCGGCGATATGGTGTTTCGTGAATCACCACGATTTTGACGTGGCCCGTCTCATCTAGGACGAAATGTTCATTCGCTCAAAGGAGAAGAAGTATGGTTTCTACTTCCCTTCTCTTGTCACCAGGATGTGTCGAGCGGCAAGAGTTCCTGAGAATCCAAATGTAGATGGGAAGGTGAAAGTAAAGGCCGCATTCAGGGCCAGCAAAATAACAGTTGGGAAAGACCAGGGGGCACCTGAAGCTGAGCACAATGATCCCTTGGATGAGGCGGATGATGATGATGGTGATGAGGGAGCTATGCATGACTCTGCCCCACATGTGCAGATTGCTGATGAGGCTCCCAAGAAGCGCTTGATTAAAGGTACCATGGAGTTAAGGGATCCTATTTCCATGGAGTAGACAGAGTATCAACTCTAGTACCCAGGTTAGTAAGGTAAGCGATTCCTGGGTACTAGAGTTGATACTCTGGCTACTCAAAGTGCTAAGTCGGAGAAGAAGATAATGGGTTGGCTATGCGCGCTAGGACGAGCATGTCACCTCGACCCTAGCACTGTCTCCGATCAGGATTGAGCACTAGGGAATTCCCCTTACCTTACTCTGCTTTAATTTATTTGACATGGGGATATTCCAAGTTTTTAAGTGTGGGGTGGGGGATGATTTGTATGTTGTTGTATATTTGTATGTATTTGATTGGTAGTTTGGTTGGTAAATTAATGTCGACTTGGCCCGACGATGTACACCTCTCGATGGGTTTCTTGAGGGACTTAAGTCAAACAAAAAAAAAGATTTTGGTTTTTGTAGTAGTATATCAACTCCCCCTTGGTTTTTCTTTAAACCACGGTTCTTTTCCAAGAGTTTTCATTTGAACCGGGTGTAGTTAATTTTTTTTCTTTGTAGTTAGGAACCTATGGGCAAAAAAAATAGAAATAGGATCTCTTAACTCCATGGTACCTTGAATATAGATTACCTTAGTGTGACACTTAGGCTCATTAGTTGACTCTAGCGAGAAAGCCTTAAATGTGTGTTCTTGATTTGGCTTAAGTACCTTGAGCAGAGTGTCTGATGATCCCAACTTAATTGAGTCATGTGTCATGTGTGAGTGAGGCTTTGTGTATTCTGTGCTAACATCCAATGCCTTGAACTTGCCCTGTGTGTTTACGAAGCGAAATGGTAGCCTTATTTGGTCTAGGAAGTGATATAGGCATTTCTTTGTTGAACCCTATCTATGCATGTTTTACCCACCTAATTGTATATACCATAGTTAAACCCTTTGAGCCTGTAATCCTGTTTTCTTCGGCAACCACATTACAAGCCTTACCCAATTTCTGAATTGTCCATATATTTGAACCCTATCACCTCTTATAAGCACTTGAATTGTGATGAATATGGAAAAACTAAAGTGTGGGGTGGTTGCACGGTGTGACAATTAATACTAATAGCCACTGGAACGGGAAAAAAAAAAGAGAGATAACGAGTTGTATTGTTTAAAGAGTAAGTCTCTGATGGTGGTGGATTTTGAAAAAAAAAAGTGTGCTTAAAGAAGTAGGGGGTATAACACATTGATGTAAAGGTGGAATGATGGTTTGACAAAAGTGTGGGATTAAATGTGAAAAAT
This sequence comes from Nicotiana undulata, assembly GCA_005239495.1. Lineage (NCBI taxonomy): Eukaryota > Viridiplantae > Streptophyta > Magnoliopsida > Solanales > Solanaceae > Nicotiana > Nicotiana undulata. The sequence goes on from ML255567.1 coordinate 32,161, forward strand.
GTATTAAAGTGCTTAGGGAGGTGTAGTCACTCTTATATCTAAATGTATCCTACTCATCCCGCATCCAACATTACAACCAAATAAATTCCTACTTGATTCTAGACCGAATGCGCTCGATTAGTAGAGTATTACACTACGGGCAAGCCTATGGTGCGTTTTCTGTGGCACAAGAATGTCTTTCTGAGGGTGAGTGAAATCTTGCTTATTTGAAGTCCTCAGTGTGTGAATTATATTGACTATGACATAAGTCTCTTTTGTGGTGAGTAGGAACTTGAATCATGAAATAAAGGTAAGTCTGGACCTCTGATTAAGAGTAGGAGAGCCGGTTAGGGACATTACGCGGCTAGAGAGAGAGTCCACTCTTGAGGTGTGGATGTTACGCTAAGGTAGTCTACCATTGTGAATTATTCTTGGTATGAGGGGTAGGGAAGTTACCCAGTGAAGATTAGGCATGTAGAGTGTGGTTTTGTTGCTCGAGGACTAGCAACGTTTTAAGTGTGAGGTGTTGATAGTAGACTATATTATGCAATGTAGATGTTATTTATACTCTAAATTAACCATGCCTTATTGATGTTTTGAATGCTAAAAGATAACAAAATGCTCTAATTGAGATTCGTATGCTTTGCAGGAGCTACTCCAAGCTAGGAAGAAGATAAAGAGTGTTTTGAAGTCGAATTTGTACATACAAGGCCAATCGAGGATAGACCGTATGGAAAAAAACAAGAAAAGGCAAAGATTGCGTTGAAGTCCAAGACCGCGGCCTGGGCGCGACCAAAAACAACAAGGTGCAAAACGACAGCGGTCAAGCGTGATACTGCCAAGAAGTTTGGGGGATAAAGTGTATATCGCTGGGAAGTTAACCTAACCCTATATAAATCCAAAAACCCGCACAAAGTTAGTTTCAAGCTTGTTTTATACTCAATTGTAGGCAAGAACAAGTGAGAGAAGATCAAGTCATCATTAGAGTTTTTCATTCTTCTTCTTTTTATCATTAATTGTGAATTATGAACCATATTATTGCTTTATCTTGTTTTAGCATGAGTAGCTAAACATCTAATCTAGGGTTTTGATGGAACCTAATGAAGGATGAAATTCTTGCTATATTAATATAGATTTGCTAAAGTTTAATCTCTATTTGTTCAACTACATGCTTGTTGTAGTTAATTGAAGGGCCCTCAATTAGTTGTGCCTATTTAGTATGTATTATTCGGGAGAGCGTGCATATTTAGGTAGTTGTTGAACAACATCACTCCCGACATATATGAGGGATCAATAACGAAGGGTTTAAAGGTGGGATTAGGGATAACGAAACCTTGGGTGCGATCTAAGTGAGCTGTAATTAAAATTAGCTAGCGTAATTCGGGAGAATATGTCTAGTATATTGTCGTAATTACTCGGGAGAGATTTATGATAGTCGAAGTGCTCATGATCGATAGAGAAGATTAGGCAAATTTATACCAAACATAGCGGAAGAGATTCCAACAATAGGGGAAATCATAATCTTAGATCATTCCAATTATTGTTTACAGCTCGTGCTTAGTTAGCTTAGTCATTATAGTTTCATTAAGTAATAGTCAGTTAGAAAACAAACCATCTGTAATCTAAATATCTTGGGAAGTTGATTACGTGGAATTGTGTGGGTCTAATAGCAGTAATTAATAGGTTAATTCCCTGTGGGATTCGACTCTAGACTTAATATCCGGAATATATTTGCAATAACCGCTTTGTCCTTTTTATAAGGCATAGCTGGGCGTGATCATGCATATCAATTGCATTACAAAAAGGTCTAATGGGCTGCAAATAGACATTGTACTTTCCAAATAGGGACATTTTGAAATTCTAATTGAGGAGTATGGAAAAAGCAAAATTAACAAGACGTTGAATTATACAACTCTTTAACAAAGACAAGCTCTATTGACTCTAAATACAATGATGTAATGCTCGTCTGAGCCAGCTTTGTAAAGGATATAGGTGAACTATAGGTGGTCAATTATAGTTAGTTAAGTTAACTATAGTTAGTGTATTAGTTAGTGAATTAGTTAATGGATTACAACTGTCATTAGGTGGTTAGTGAGTTAGTTAAATACACTGTAGAAGCTTCATCTTCTTCTTCATTCGATAATACAGTAGCAAAACAAAGCTTTGCTCTTTTCTCTGGAATTCTCTCTCGATCCTTCATCTTTGTGTTCTTCTTTTCAATTGCATGTGATCGATAAATTCATCATGGTATCAAAGCCACATTAATCGATTGATTCTAGGGAATTTCTTCGCGGAATTGAAGACAATTCGAGAGAATCTACTCAAGTTTTGTTTGAACCCTAATTTTGCATTTTTTCAATGGCGATTTCTGAGAATTTGACTGGAAACGAGAATAATGGAGCTAATACAAGTGTTGGAGCAGTACCTAGTTCAATAGTTTTGGATCATAATCATTGTCACGACCCGATTTACCCTCCGAATGGTCTCGTGAAGACACCTAGTCTCTACGACTAGGTAAGCCTAAAATTTGCGGAAAATAAGACAAAACAATAATAGAACAGTAAAGAAGAAGCAATACTATAAAACTTAGTCGCTCGGCATGTACAGCTTTTACTTTCCCAAAAGTCGGAATACCACAAATCACAAACTCTGTACTACTTTAGCTCTAAACAAAGGAATAAGGAAAAATGTATCTATATATGTACTGGAGTGGAAGGGGACACATGAGATCCTGCGGACGTGGTAGAATTACCTTGCGGTCTCCTAAGAAGCTGCTATGATGCACCTAACCACGGTACTGTGTGATGGTACCTGGATCTGCACATGAGGAAACACATGCGCAGGAAAGGGCGTGAGTACTCCACATTCGGTACTCCGTAAGTGCCAATCCTAACCCCAGTCAAGTAGTGACGAGGTCAGATTAAGGCTCTACTGAGTTTTAAAAACAATTAAGTTATAAGTCTAAACAATGAAATATAAATAAGAAATGATAGTAGAATTTAAAGGAAAACTGAATAATAAAGAAGAGCCCTCGGCTCGACACAACATATATCTCAACAACAAATATGCAATGCAGTACATGGGGAAAGCTCCCGGATCTCGGTCCGTAGTCCCAATTTAAATATGCTATGCAGTACAGGGGGAAAGCTCCCGGATCTCAGTCCGTAGTCCCAATTTAAATATGCAATGCAGTACAGGAGGAAAGCTCCCGGATCTCAGTCCGTAGTCCCAATTTAAATATGAAATGCAGAATTCTATCGGATACAACTTAATTAAACAATTCAAGAAAAACAATAGCAAGAATAAGGTAAAAACTACCTAAGCATGGAGTAAAATAGTAGCAAATACGGGGAAATTCAAGTAAGGACCGGTAGGCATGCTTATTCCTACGCTAACTAATCAATTATACATGAAACAGTAATATAGGATTGTAAGTGAGTTGTGTCATGGAAGGAAAAGTGGAATTTTTGCAACAATGACCCGTGTATGTACTCGTCACCTCACGTACACGGAGTCCACATAATAAAATCAGTATAAAAATGCCTAAGGGAAATCCCCAACACAGAGTTAGGCAAGCCACTTATCTCGATTGCGCTACTCAACCCAATACCACGCTCTTGCCACGAGTATCCGACTCCGGGTGGTCTGAATCTAACAAATCCGATTGCATAATATAAATAACACCTTAAGGAATCAAGATAGCTAATTAATCCAAAGCTAATACGCGAAATTAGGAAATTTGCCCAAAAGGTCCCCCGGGCCCATGTCCCGGAATAGGGTAAAAATTATATTTTCCGAACCCTCATTCACTCACGAGTCTGACCATATAAGAATTTCTCAAAATCGGAGGTCAAAAATCCACTCAAAACTCAATAATTTGGTCTAGGAAATTCATCCAATTTTTCCCAAATTTTTCCACCCAATTTCGAATTTTAAAGGCTAGATTTAAGTTAGGAATCATGGAAATTAATCTAAGCAGGTTAGAAATCACTTACCCAAATTACCCAGGAGCAAAAGTCCTCAAAGATCGCCTCTCCCGAGCTCTCAAATTCAAAAATGGTGAAAATAACATAAACCCTCGGATTTAGATCTTTAAAAGACTGCCCAGGTTCTTCTATGCGATCGCGTACAAAGAGTCGCGATCGCGGAGAGTAATCTCACACGCGCCATAATTCCTCTTACGCGGCTATGGGTCTGCGATCGCGAACCTTCACGACCCAGTGTTTCGCGCTCGCGTTTGGGACCTCGTGAACAGAACAAATATCGAATCTCCCTCAGACCAAGGATACACTACGCGATCGCAACCTAGGACATGCGATCGCGAAGACTAAACTTCCAACACACTGCGATCGCGGAAAACTCCAGGTCTCCCCTCATTTACCTTATGCGATCGCGGAGGGAGACTTGCGATCGCAATGAACAAAAAGGCTACTGGTGAAAAACCAGCAAAGAGTTTTAGGCCAAAAATGCCCGTTTGAACACCCGAAACACACCTGAGGCCTCCGGTACCTCAACCAAAACTACCAACCGACCCTAATACCTCATTCAAACCTGGTCGAGCCTTAAAAACACATCTCATAACATCAAAATCATCAAATATGCGTAGATTCAAGCCTAGGAACTTATGAAATTTCTAAAATCCACATCTGATGCCGAAACACGTCTAAACTTATCCGAATGACCTCATATTTTGCACACAGGTCAAAAATGACATTACAGACCTGCTGGCACTTTCGGAATTCCATTCTGATCCCGATATCAAAATTTCACCTATCGGGCGAAATCGCCGAAATTCTAACTTTCGCCAATTCAAGCCTAAATCTACAACCGACCTCGAAAATACATTCTGAATACGCTCCTAACCCCAAAATCACCCAACGGAGCTAACGGAGTCGACGGAATTCCATTCCAGATCCATCTTCATACAGTTCTAGCTACGACCTGATTTCAAAAGCAAAAATCCACATTTAAGGACTAAGTGTCCAAAATTACTCCGGATTTCACCACTCAATGATCCGACAAGTTTCAATAACATAAATAGACATGGGAGAAGCAGTTATTAGGGGGATCGGGGCGCTAACTCTCATGCATCTGATGGTCCAGGATCCATGTCGGTGGGACTCATTCTGACAGGTATGGAGAATTACTCTCTTTGGAGCCGTGCAATGAAAGTAGTACTGTTAGGAAAGAATAAATTGTGTTTGGTTGATGGTAGGGGTGTTCATAAAAACCCGAAAAACCAAACCAAACTGAAAACCGAACTAAACCGACCAAGAAAATCGATACTTTTTAGGTTTGGTTTTGAATTTTAAAAATCAATCAAATTTGGTTTGGTTTTGGTTTTAATCAAAAAATAACCGAAAAAAATGAACCAAACCGACTATAAAAGTAGCTTTTTGAATTTATTATTACACCTATTTTATAAAAAACAAATTCTAAAATTTATGGTACATATTAGTCATTTATATTTTTAGTCTAGTTCTTTGCTATTATAATAATCTAATTATTTGCCTCTATTCTAGTTTGATTGGTAGTTTTCTTTTGCTAAGTACAAGAATTTATTTCGTGTTAAAAATAATCGATTTTTAATTGAGTACTTTAATTATTCATCACTATTTGATTCAATTATCATCAATATATCTTGGTAAATGATAGATTTCTCGAAGAGAAATTGATTTGATAGTGTTACATTGAAAATGTAGTCGCCGGAATATGTGTTTGGTAGTGTATGTCTCATATTTAAGAAAAACCCTGATGAATAACCGAAAAAACCGAAAAACCGACAAAAACCGAATCGATAAAAAACCGACTTAATTGGTTTGGTTTGGTTCCAATATTTGAAAAACCGACTTATTTGGTTTGGATTTTTTAGGGAAAAATCGACCCAAACCGAACCATGAACACCCCTAGTTGATGGATCAACAACGGAGGAAGATTTTGGTCAAAGTTTGGGAAGCCAGTGGGATCGGTGCAATGCAATTGTAACCTCATGGCTTATGAGAAATGTAAGCAGGGATTTGGTAACAGGAGTGTTGTTTTCTTCGAATGCACAAAAGGTATGGGCTGCTTTCAAGAAGAGATTTGACAAGGTAAACGCATCGAGGCTATATTACTTGCACAAGGAGATATTTACATTAATGCAGGGAATTTCATCAGTATCAACTTATTTCACCAAGTTAAAGGATTTCTGGGCTGAATATGATTCAATACTGCCACCACCTCCATCGGCTACCAAGTATATTGATCAATTGGAGTATCAACGATTGCTGCAGTTTTTGATGGGATTGAATGATAGCTTTGAGCAAGCAAGGAGCCAGATTCTGTTGATGTCAACTTTGTCATCCATAGACAAGGCTTATGTTATGGTGGTACAGGAAGAAAGCAGAAAATTGATCACTGGTGGTAGCTATGGACATAATGATCCTACTGCTCTGTTTACTGCACATTGTACGACTAGACAGAGGAGGAACTACAGTTTAGAATGTGATTTCTCTCATTTAAAAGGCCACACTAGAAATGAATATTATAAATTGATTAAATGTGAATTTTGTAACAAGACATGGCACTTAAAGGAAACTTTTTACAAGATAATTGGATATCCATCGGATTTCAAGCAAAAAAGGAAGGAAAATGCAGTCATGATTGATGCAGGAGGACAGCAAGGAATGACAGTCTCACCAACTGTGACTACATTTCATCCAAGCAACATTGTAGAACCAACTCAATTTTTTCACCAAGGAGCAATGTAATCAGTTGATGCAGTTGCTGACCAAAAGTTCTACTACAGGAGCAAGTGCTAATATGGCAGGTAAATGCTTTTGTGGTAATGTAGCATTATGTGAGAATTTAGAACTTTGCAAGTGGATAGTAGACACTGGTGCTACTAATCACATGACTAGTGACAAAAGTTTGCTGAAAAATGAAACCTCAGTAGGAAACTCAGGGCAAGTGCAATTACCTACTGGAGATTCAGCACCAATTTCTCATATAGGAGAGTGTCAGCTTACTGGAGGTGATGTACTAAAAGATGTGTTGTGTGTGCCAACTTTTAAGTTCAATCTCATGTCAGTTTCTAAAGTGACTGAGGATCTCAAATGCACTGTTACTTTCTTTCCTAAATGTTGTGTCTTTCAGGATCTCTTGTCTGGGAGGGTAAAGGAGATTGGTAGAAAGGAAGAAGGTATGTACATATTATCAACAATAAATAGAGCATTTGCAGCTACTAGTAGATGAGGCATGAAGATATGGCATAAGAGAACAGGAAATGTTCCAGTTTAAGTTCTCAGAAGGATTCCCAGTATACAACAATGTAGTAGTAAAATTGATAGTGATTCACTATCTTAGTGTGAGAGATCCTTTAGCTAGACAGACTAGAGTGCCTTTTCCAACTAGCACTAATAGAAGTTTGCATAGCTTTGATCTGATCCATATGGATGTATGGGGACCTTATAGGATTTCTACTCATAATGGTATGAAATATTTTCTCACATTGGTTGATGACTATATCAGATGGACTTGGGTATTTCTTATGAGGCTTAAATATGATGTTGTTTTCTTTCTCAAGAACTTTATTACTATGATCAAAACACTGTTTGGGAAACAAATAAAAATGTTTAGATCAGACAATGGGAGTGAGTTTTTCAATAGTGCATGTAGTGATTTATTCCAAATGCATGGGATTGTCCATCAAAGTTCTTGTCCATATACTCCCCAACGGAATGGAGTTGTGGAAAGGAGACATAGACATATACTTGAGACTGCTCGAGCAATCAAATTTCAAGGGAACTTACCTGTCAGATACTGGGGGCACTATATTGATGATGTTGTGTATATCATTAACAGATTTCCTTCTTCCAGTCTAGCACACAAGTCACCAAATGAACTGCTTCTGAGTAAGCCACCTTCTTTGACACATTTGAAGGTTATTGGATGTCTTTGTTTTGCTACTAATTTGGCAGGCCATGACAAGTTTGCACCTAGAGCAGTAAGGCCAGTCTTTCTAGGATATCCAGCACACCAGAAAGGTTATAGATTGTTGGATCTGGAAAACAGAGTGTTTTTTATAAGTAGAGATGTAGTGATCTATGAAGATATATTTCCTTTTCATACAGCTGAAGACTCATCAGAGCCATTATACTTGGATAGAACTCCAGTTCCAAGGAAAGATTTAGATGAGGAACCAAATGGAATAATTGACTCTATTGAAGTAGCCAATGTGCTATGCTCACCTATTGTGACTCATGCTGCAACCAATGTGACATGCTCACCTAATATGACTTCTACTATTTCAGATGAACATGACATTTCATATCCTGTTGAGCATAACAATGTGGAGAATTCTGGATATTCTTCACGTAATGTTGAAGGAACAAGGAAGTCATTAAGAGTATCTAAGCCTCCCATATGGATTAAGGATTATGTTAGAAATGACAAAAAGAATTCTGCAAGTTGCTGCAAATATCCTATTTCAGAAGTGATTGGGTATGAAGCTATTTCCTCAAAATATCAAAGCTACTTGGCCAACTTTTCAGCTGAGATTGAACCTACATCATATTTAGAGGCAGTAAAAGACAAAGATGGATAGAGGCAATGCAAGCAGAGATCAAAGCACTAGAGGATAACAAGACTTGGGAATTGGTATCCCTGCCACAAGGTCAAAAAGCAATAGGATGTAAATGGGTATATAAAGTTAAATATAAAGCATCATGAGAAGTTTAAAGGTTCAAAGCTCGTTTGGTAGCTAAAGGGTACAATCAAAGAGAAGGCTTGGACTATCAAGAAACCTTCTCACCTGTGGTGAAAATGGTTACTATTAGAAGTGTATTATCTATTGCAACATCAAGACAATGGTCTATCCACCAAATGGATGTGTACAATGCCTTTTTGCAAGGGGATCTATCTGAGGAGGTGTATATGGAAATACCTCAAGGATTCAAAGGTTCAAAGGACAAATTCAAGGTGTGTAAACTGCTTAAGTCTCTTTATGGACTTAAGAAGGCATCCAGACAATGAAATCTCAAGCTAACATTAGCTTTATTGGATGTTGGTTTTAAGCAAAGCCATTTGGATTATTTATTTCATTAAGAGAGTAGCAGATCATATGGTGGTTGTTTTAGTCTATGTTGATGATCTTCTCATCACTGGTGATTGTCCTATCATGATCACACAGACTAAGGATGATTTGCAAGCCTCATTTAAAATCAAGGACCTAGGGGAGCTTAAATACTTTCTAGGGATAGAGTTTGCGAGAAACAGTGATGGTATATTGATGCACCAACGCAAATAGGCCCTAGAACTCATAGCTGAGTTGGGGATCTCAGACTCCAAGCATGTATCCTGTCCTATAGAGCCTAATATGAAGCCTACGACTAAGGAATTTGACACTCATACAGGAGCAATTGATGACACACTACTGCCTGATCCAGGACCATATCAAAGACTATTGGGAAAGCTTCTTTACTTAATTGTCACAAGGCTAGATATTTCCTTTGTTGTTCAAAGTTTAAGCCAATTCATGCATAGTCCAAAAGTCTCTCATATGGAAGCTGCACTCAAGGTAGTCAAGTATATCAAGAGTAATCCTGGCTTGAGAGTTCTCTTATCTGCTCATAGTTCTGAATCACTATCAGGATTTTGTGATGCAGACTGGGCTGCATGTCCCAACACACGCAAATCAGTTACAGGTTACTTTGTGAAGTTTGGTTCTTCCTTAATATCTTGGAAGTCCAAGAAACAGTCCACTATCTCTAGAAGCTCAGTTGAAGCTGAATATCGCAGTCTAGTTTCCGCTGTTGCAGAAATTGTCTGGATTCTTGGTTTACTCAAGGAGTTGGGAGTGCAATATAATTCTCCTGTACCTATCTACAGTGATAGTAAATCAGCACTTGCTATTGCTGCCAATCCTGTCTTTCACGAACGAACAAAGCACATTGATATAGATTGTCATTTCATCCATGAAAAGATTCAACAAGGTTTGGTTTCCACCCTCTATTGTCCTACAACAGAGCAGGAAGCTGATATACTCACCAAAAGACTTGGACGACTTCAGCATTCATATTTGGTGTCCAAGCTAGGACTTCTCAACATTTTTTCCAGTCCTAGCTTGAGGGAGGTGTAAAGGATATAAGTTAACTATAGGTTAACTATAAGTGGTCAATTATAGTTAGTTAAGTTAACTATAGTTAGTGTATTAGTTAATGGATTACAGATGTCATTAGGTGGTCAGTGAGTTAGTTAAATACACTGTAGAAGCTTCTTCTTCTTCATTCGATAATACAACAGCAAAACAGAGCTTTGCTCTTTTCTCTGAAATTCTCTCTCGATCCTTCATCTCTGTGTTCTTCTTTTCAATTACATGTGATCGATAAATTCATCAAGTTTCTAACAGGGATGCTATGCTCTGGTTAGAGAATTTAATGAGAGACTAGAGAAGGCAATGCAAGGATCAAACAACAGCAGAATACCATACAAAATCTTGTTGGGTGAGATTGTAAGCAATGAATTTATGTTCTAAACCGTTCTGCTGTCCCTAACTACCAGTCAAATTCTATTGCAACTTTTGTGAATACCCTAAAGCATGTTGAATAGCTCTAATGGAATTCGATTTAGATGTAACTGGATGTACTTACACAATTTAACATGTTTATTTGATGGAATAATTACTTAGTTAATAGAGAAATAAGTGTAATTCAGAGGGAGTAATCAATGACTACTCAATAAATTTAGTGGCACAAATCCAACTTTTGATAAAAGGCCTTATAATGTTTTTATAAAGAATTATAATTTACATATACACACGCACATATGCAAAAAATTAGTATAGCTTGTTGTTTACAGTATAATATTCTTAAATAACACAATGTCTTTGACTTCACATAATAATATCATTATTTATATTTGCAAGAAGTAATTTAAATAAATAAAAATATTAGGCATTATTTATAATATATTACCTTTGATATTGTTGTAAAAACAATATTTAGTAATATAAAATTTAAGTAGTTTAATTCAAAGTTCTAGAATATTTTTTTAAAAACAGATATTCTTTCTTTTCTTTTATTTTTTTACAATTTTTTTGTGCTTTTTTATTTTTTATGCAAACTTTAGTATTGCTTAAACTCAAATAAAACTATAAAACTCACTATTAAAATTTTTTTGACCCTCAAATTTTGATGGACTAAATCAAGACTTTTTTAGCTTCCTAATTGAATCACCCTTCTACCCCTGCCATTATCAATCAAATTTTATAAAGTCTTAATTTAGATAAGATAATAATGACATAGAACAATAAAGGTAGTAAAAATATACCTACTTTTGGAACCGTCATTGAAGTTATATTTGCATTGCACAAAAAAATATAAAATATACCTACTCGGATATGAAATTCTTCTATCTATTCGATGCAACCTCATAATCGGGTCTGAAGTTCTTCTATCTTTCCAATGCGACATCAAAAAATTGGATATTAAGTACTTCTGTGTTCAGAATAAGATATGAAATTCTTCTATCTTTTCAATTCAACTTCAGAAAAATCGGATCTTAAGTAATTTTATCTCTTAAATGCAACTTCACAAATCGGATCTTAAGTGCTTTTATCGTTAAAATGCAATTTCAGAAATCGAATATTAAGTTTTGAAACATAAACTTATTTTTGGATTTTCAACAATCCAATACACGATTCAACACCCAAAGCAACTCCAATTAAGCTCAATTTAAAACATACCTTTCAAACCATAACTTTTAAAGCAACAACAAATCTAGCAAACCAATTTTGTAGCAAAAAGAAGAAGGAACCCTAAGCACAACCTACAATGATATTTTGCAATTAAGAAGAAGAGGAGGAGACCAAACGGCTCCTGATACATGTGACATGAATACTAAGAAGAACAAGTAGCAACAAAGCTCCTGGGTACACGTGCATGAATAGAAAGAAGAAGAAAGTAGTAGCAAAGATGAAGAGAAAAGTTATGTGGAGTTGCCCAAAAATTGGATATCCGTTAATTTTTATAAAAAGTAGGTATATGTTAAGTGAGGGTGACCAAAAAGGGTGTCCCGCCCAATTTTACCAAATGTGAACGAAGTTGATTGAATTTGAACAACACGCCTAAAACCAAAATATATTAAAAGACACTAAAACATCTTTCATAAAATCCATAAAATAATAACACAAAAAAGCCTACATGGCTTTGATCTAGTAATGAAAACGCAACGCATAGCGTGTCGATTAGGCGCACATCATTGTGTTGAACTTTCCCTTGTATAAAAATATGATATTATATGGGGTGAGTCCATTTTTCTTCGATCTTCGAACCTTTCAGTATTTGTCTTGGGATTTCTTTGTTAAAAAGGATGATATGCAGGAGAACTTGCTTTCTGACGTATGAATCAATCAAGTGTGACAATAATTAATTTAGAGAATTTGAGTTTTTTTTTTTTTTTTTTTGGAAATTTTCAGTAAAGCCCGCAGCCGTTACAACCTCTGCCCTTTGGGCGAGCACTCTGTGCGCACTGGGTAAACCCCGAACTGTGTAATAGCCTGCAAACTACGCAGGGGATGTAAATCGCACTAGGCAAGTCCTATGCGACAGGCTCGACCCAAAAGGCATTGGGGAGGGGGGATCTATCACGGGTCACCTGTATGGATGACCGCCCTTCAAACCAGACGGACCATCCCGAATGGATATTTGAGTTGAAATTAGAAAGTAAAATCGTAAAAATATGAAAAAGACCATATATAGAGGAAGATAAATAGAATTGATGAGAAGATAGATATATTGTTTAAGGCAAGGATTTCATCTTCCCTACCTTAAAGCCCTCGAGAGTAATTACACTCTCAATTCTCAAGGATAAGGATGACGTAAGAATTGATGGTAATAACATTGTGTAATTCTATATGCTTTTTGAAATTATTATCTTTTTCTTTCTTTTTTTCAAATGTATTTTTCGAACAATTCGATGTTTGCCATTACTGGAGAAAAATCCTCTGACCATGAGGCACTTTTTGTTCGTTGTTAGTCTCCACTACATGTTGATCAGTAAATCTGAGATGAAAAAAAAGGGAGTAAAGTTGCTTAAAAAAATAAGAGTAAACTTGAACTTAGCAGTTCTCCACTTACTCCAAATTTGCTTCTTCTTTTTTTCTTTCTAGAATATGTATACAATCGTTTTCTTTTCCTTTTTTTTTCCTTTTTTTCATTTATTAAAATATAAATTGTTTAATCCCATTTGGAAGTTAAATTAAATTCTGTAATGTAAATTCTAATTAGCTGCCATGGATTTTATTCACATGATATGGTAAAAAATCATTAAACAGTGTGATGATAGAAATTTACTATAGTATATACTGAAGTTGCATTGTGTAAATGGATCTAAATTTTTGAAAAACCACAAGTTTGATAAACATTTTACAATGTACCAAAAACAAATGTTCCATATAAGTAAAACTAATTAAGTACTAAAGTAAGATGACAGGAAATGTAATCGTAAAATTAAGTTGGGGCTGGAGGCAAACAGCCCGATGGTATTGAACATTGACAGTCTCTAGGAGGCTGCAAACTGTAAAGAGACCTGGTCCTTTACCAGTTTCCTCAGAGACACCAACAGAGACAGTAAGTAAAAAGGCAAGGGATTTTTACGTGGAAAAATCCCAACATAAGGGTACAAAAACCACGACCTACTTTGGTAGGATTTCAACTTCACTAACTTGTAATCTTAACTATTACAAGTCACTTTATAATGACTATTTTACAAAGACTTTAACATACTAGCTTGCAATACCTATTACAAGCCACTTTGTCACTCACTAGTTACAAAGACTTTAGACTTATGACTACACTAGTCACAACACAAACACAAAAGATTTATGGTTTTGAGATAAGTCGTGCTTCTAAGAAAGCAAGTAGGATGCAATGAAAAGCAAAATACAAGATTACAACTCAACTAAGGACACCTAACAACACGTTGTGGAACAGGTCCGTCTTAGTGGAGTTGTCTTCTTGTTCTTGACACACTTGAGTCTTCAATGCAAGAGCAACACTTCAATGTTTGAGAGAATGTTTTTAGTAAATGCTCAAGTGAATATCTTGTTTGTCCCCAACCAAGATATTATATCCTTAGGACATCCCAAGAAGGATGCCCATGCTTAGTTGGTACACTTCTTAACCAATGGGAAGTGACTGTTGCACTGTTACTACACTGTAGCGTCTACAGTTGCAGCAGTCACTTTTCTGTCACAGCTTTCCAGCTGTAGAGTTGACATGTACTTTCATCAGTGAGAATGTTAAGGGATCAGGTCCCTAAACTGTTTCTTGTGAGTTCAAATGTACACTGCACAGATTCTTGAGTCTATGCTTAATGGTTGTGTTGGTTATGCATCAGGTCCTGTATCTGATTCTTTACATGAAAGTTTGTTAGATCATCAAAATAGAATACTAACCCATCAATTTCTCCCTTTTTGATGATGACAAACTTTTATAATTGGTGAGAAGTTATATAAACTAACTTAACCAGATAAGAGACAAGGACCCCATATTGTTCCCCCTGTCAGTGTGCTTCCCCCTTAATCCCTGCCATCAATTATTCTTAGTTATCTTCCCCCTTTTGGCATCATAAAAAGGCACAATCAGTTAGAAAGCATAAAGAAGTCTAAAGCTAACTCATTCCCCTTGTGTGCACACAACATGATTGAAAACAGAAGAAAAAGGCAAAGAGGCAGTATGCAAAACATAAGAAAGGCTAATTTCATTTATAGAAAAAGCGATTTTAATACAAAAGAGTCTTTGCTTGGGATATCAAAGACTTGATTTGGACTTTTTTAAGGCGGGAGAAGTTAGGTGGGATCTAATTACCAAACAAAAAAAGAAACAAAATAGGTACTAACATCCACAAACATCATCAAACAGACAAGAACTGGAGAGGACGGAATCCTAGGGGGCACTAGAAGAGGAAAGCTTGGAGGAGGAGGCAGCCAAGGTCTTGAGAACCAAGTCCATGCGGGCATTGGCAGACCTTTGTTCCTCTAGCAGGTTCTCCCGCAGGTTCTCAACCTTTTGCCTGAGCTCAATGTTCTCCTTGGTCGAGAAGGCAACATCTTCATTGGAGGAAACAACAGCACCAGGTCCCCCAGAAGCTTGACTCAACTGAGTCTCGAGGATAGCAATCTGAGCCTTCAACCTTTTGATCACGTCATTTGCAGCATTCAGCGCATTGATCAATTGAGATATAGTCGAAGTGCTTCCCCCAGCTTTCAAAAACACTCACATTCCTCTAAGGTCATCTTGGAGAAGGTCTTCTTGCGGGTCCCTACTCGGGGATTCTTAACAAGCACTTGGTAGAATTCAAATACCCGAGTAAGTAGGAAACCATAAGGGATCCCATGGTTACCATCCTTGACTTTCACAACCTTCTGCGTGTGTTCAATCATAATAGCAGGAAAGTTGATTGGTTTGAAAGAGTCAAGGGCCTCCATCAATGTCAAATCAGCCTTGGAGGCAATTGATCGCCTTTCAGCACGGGGGAGAAGAACTTTGTTTACCAGTTCGAATAGAAGCTGGTAAAGAGGGAGCATGGCTTTCTTATGGACCCGTTCCCCCTGCTGAATTGTACCTAGCTTAACAATGGCTCGCTGAAAGTTTCCCTCACAAGCATTAGCATCAGGATTTACTGAAAACATTCCCTTAGCTGGAACGTTAAGAACTGTTCCCAGAGCAGCATCATCAAAGACAATATCAACACCTTCCACCAGAACACAAATGTGATCCCCAACAGTGGTGAAAAAAGTTGCATAGAATTCCTTCACCGCATCCTTATACACCTTGGGCACACTCACATTGAATAGATGCCCCCACTTCTGAAACTCAACCATGACCATAAGTTGGCCCATCCCAGCCATCTCATAAATTTCTGGGTCAAACATTTGACCCCACAACACTCTCTGATTACGTACATTCTCTTGCCACTTCCCACTATCACTTGGTATTGTTTTCATAGAACCATGTCCCCCAACAGTTTCCAACTCCCTTTTTATTTTTTCGGACGTTTTCACAGACTTTTCCTTTGAACTTTCAACAGACACAGACTCCTTTACACTGGCTTCACCAACTTCACCTCGCTTGAGCTTACCACTGCTTTTCACAGGCGACACAGTAGTTTCTTTTGTCCTGCATCCACAGCCTCAGTCACAGATTTTTTCGAATGAGATTTTTTGGGTACCAAAGAACTTGGTTCCTCTCCTGCATCCTCGTCTACCTCAACCACTGGAATGTCTTCATCCACTACCACCTTCCCTTCCTTCATCAGTCTCTTCTTCTTCTTTTTACTTCTCTTCTTGCTCTTTTCAAGAGCAGTGTAAAATGCCTCCTTCTTCTGCAACCATGTAGAAGGTCGCTTGGCAGATGATTCAGGAATACTCACTTTCTAACGAAGCTTAAAGCGAGCGCTCAAGACCATCTCATCCTCATCATCATCATTAGCAGGCTCGGAGAGGGGAGGGATAGACTCTAGAGGAGGAGTATAGAAGATGGGTTCCTGGTGAGTCTCTGTGGGAGGAGAACCAGGCTCCCCACCGGATTTTTCTTTGACAGATTCATGAAAGGGTGACTCAAACAGGACCATAGTCCTCTCATCTCCTAGGAATGGAGGCTCTTCTCCCTGAGGTTCAGGAAGAGAAGAAGCTCCTTCAGAGGGAAAGCTCTCAGAAGCAATGGCCATTATGTTCTCAGCCGCTTCTTTTTCCGGAGACTCCATGGGAGCCGTAGAATCAAGGAGAGAGGAGTTAAGATACTGGTAAGGATCATCCTCAGAGGCTTCAGAGGACTGAAGAGCGTCAGTGTCTAGGGTTTCTTTTGGATTTTCAGATGGGGAAGAATCGTGGGTTTTGGAGAAGTAGAAGTAACAGTAGGTAGTGAGGAGGAATCAGGTACGGGGATGATGACGTCTGGAAGAGACGAGGACTGAACCTCCGATGGAACGGGGTTGGAGTCAGTGGGAGGAGAGAGAGAGGGTGAGTTCTCGTTAGCCATGTTTCTGGGGGAGAGAAGCTTACAGAGTAGAGAGAAGATTGGTTTTCTGAGAGAGAATGTGAGAAGGTGTTGTTGAGCAGTTGAGAAAGAGGGAGCTTTATAAGAAGAGGGTGTAATAATGAGAGGGAAGAGGAACGGGTTCAAATGGCGGTAGGTGTTTGGGGAAGAGAAAACGTGCAGATGGAGTTGAAAGATTTGAAAGATGGACGTGATAGACACAATTACTGAAAAGGTGGATGATGTGGCAGTAGTAATTAATTTTGTTACCTTTTTTAGAGAGGAATAGAAAACACATAACTACTAACCTGTGGTACAGGAACCAGGTCCTGTACCTGTTTCTTGAAAAAGATTTTCATCTTTCATTTGTTCTACAGTGACGTACCTTTAATTTCTGTAATCATCATGTGTGTCTACCTGCAACGGTATTAATGTGAGTTAGGCTTAGTCAGAAAACACTTTAGCTGTCTGTACCTGAAGGTTCCTTTCATAGCCAAAGCGAGGGACCATGTCCCTAATTTGGTCTCATCAGCCCTAGTGCCATCCTATTTTTCTCAAAATGTTCCCTGAAAAGTGCCTTGGTAAAGAAGTCAGCAATCTGATCTTCAGTACAGCAAAACTTCATGCAGATGTGCCCCTTTTCAACATTGTCTCTGAGGAAATGATGTCTCACATCAATATGCTTAGTTCTCTTGTGTTGAACCGGGTTCTTTGACATATTTAGGGCACTGGTGTTGTCACATAGAAGTGGTACACTGTCAATGTATACTCCAAAATCCTCCAATTGTTGTTTGATCCACAGCAGCTGATCACAGCAAGATGCAGCTACAACATATTCTGCTTTAGCTGTGGATAAAGCCACCGAGTTTTGCTTCCTTGTACCCCAAGAGATCAGGCAGTATCCAAGGAAATGAGTCATCCCTGAAGTGCTTTTCCTATCCACTAGATAACCTGCATAATCAGCGTCAGCATAACCAACAAGATTAAAATCGTCACCTGAGGGATAGTACATAACCAGATCTTGTGTGCCCTTGAGATAGCGTAGGATTCTTTTGGAAGCCTTTAGATGAGAGACTCCTTAGGATTTGATTGAAATCTTGCACATAATCTCACACTAAACACAATATCTGGCCTGCTTGCAGTGAGGTAGAGTAGAGAGCCAATGATTCCCTTGTACATTGTTTGGTTTACAAGAGATCCAAAGTCAACCATGTCAAGTTTGGTTGCAACTACAATAGGTGTATCAATCACCTTTGATCCCTCCATGTCAGACCTTTTCAGCAGCTCTTTGATGTACTTCTGCTGGCTAATGCAAGTTCCTTTTGAGGACTGTTTTACTTGAAGTCCCAGAAAGAAGTTCAGTTCCCCCATCATACTCATCTCAAACACACTGCCCATGATCTTGGCAAATTCTTTACATAGTGAGTCTGTTGTAGCCCCAAAGATAACGTCATCCACATATACCTGGACAATGAGCAGGTTCCTTCCCCGTTTCTTCAGGAACAGGGTGTTGTCAATCTTTCCTCGAGTGAATCCATTGTCCAGCAGAAACTTTGATAGTCTCTCATACCAAGCTCTGGGAGCTTGCTTCATTCCATACAAAGCCTTGTCCAATTTGAAAACATACTCAGGATGAGCATGGCTTTCAAAGCCAGGAGGTTGCTTCACATATACTTCCTCCTTGAGAAAACCATTCAAAAATGCACTTTTCACACCCATCTGGAATAGAGCGAATTCCATATGAGATGAAAAAGCAATGAGAATCCGGATAGCTTCCATACGAGAAACAGGAGCAAATGTCTCATCATAATCAATCCCTTCCTCCTGATTGTATCCTTGAACAACCAGCCTTGCGTTATTTCTAGTTGTGTTCCCATTTTCATCCAGCTTGTTCCTGAACACCCACCTGGTTCTTATGATGGTTCTGTCTGACGGTCGAGGTACCAGGTGCCAGACTTTGTTTCTTTCAAACTGATGTAGCTCCTCCTACATAGTAATGATCCAGTCTGCATCCTTTAGAGCTTCCTTGATGGCTTTTGGTTCTATTTGGGATAGAAAAGCTGAAAAGGCTAGGGAGTTTCTGGTCTTGGATCGAGTTTGAACTCCAGTATCAAGGGGAGTGATTATGTTATCAAGGGGATGAGAACTTTTGTGTTTCCAATTTGGGACTTGTATTTGACTTGTGGAGGAACTGGGAAGATTAGCAGGGTTTCCCTGCACTCCTTGTTCCGCTACATGTGGAGTACTTTCCATAGCATCTCCAACTCTTTCTTCAGCTTCAGTGGGAGAAATTGTGGTACCAGGTTCCTCCTGTTGAATTGAGGAAGAAGTTTCATTTCCTTCACTTATCTCTTTCATCTGGCTTATCATGTCAGCTTTTCCGTTTGAGACATCAGATATCTCTCCAGGAACCAAGAGTGGTTCATTGTCTTGATCATCACCATTTCCTTCCTTGTTTGAGGAAGGTGTCTCATTGAATAGCACATGGACACTTTATTATACGCAATTGTACACTTTGTATGTTTTGCTTTGAGAGGAGTACCCCAAAAAGATTCCTTCATCACTTTTGGCATCAAATTTTCCAAGTTGATCCTTCCCATTATTCAGAACATAGCATTTGCATCCAAAGGCTCTTAGATGAGTTATCTTTGGCTTTCTTCCAATGAGCAATTCATAGGGGGTTTTGTTTAGGAAGGACCTGATCATGCACATGTTCACCAAGTAGCACGCCGTGTTGATTGCTTCAGCCCAGATGTTCTTTGCAATTCCACTGTCAATGAGCATAGTTCGTGCCATGTCTTCCACGGTTCTGTTTTTCCTTTCGACCACTCCATTTTGCTGAGGAGTCCTTGGAGCTGAGAAGTTGTGAGTGATTCTATTTTCAATGCAAAACTCATCAAATTTCGCATTATTAAATTCATTCCCATGGTCGGATCTGATGCAAGCTACCTTCAACTCCATCTTCACTTGGATTTTCTTGAAGAATGCCACAAATACTTCAAACGTCTCATCTTTTGCTCTAAGAAACAGTGTCCAAGTGAATCTTGAGTAGTCATCCACAATCACAAAAATGTACTTCTTTCCACCTCTGCTTGGAATTTTCATCGGGCCACACAGATCCATGTGAAGAAGTTCAAGAGGTCTTGATGTGCTAACATCCTTTTTTGGCTTAAAGGATGATTTCACATGTTTTCCTTTGGCACATGCATCGCAGACTCTGTGCTCTTTAAACTTGGAGTTGGGCGGACCACGAACCAGGCCCTTCTGTATCAGTTTATTTAGGAGGGAGAAGCTTGCATGACCCAGTCTTCTATGCCACAGTTTTGCATCATCATCAACTGCCTTTAAGCATTTCACCTCACCAGCTTCCAGTGATTCGAAATCAACAACATATATGTTCTTGTGTCTCTTGGCTATCAACACCACTTCACCAGTTACTAGACTGGTAACAGTGCACACTTTGGACAAGAATTCCACTTTGTTTCCTTTATCACAGATTTGAGAGACACTCAGTAGGCTATATTTCAGACCATCAACATAGTACACATTCTCAATTGAGTGCTCAAGAGATCTTCCAACCCTTCCAACACCGAGAATGTATCCCTTCTTTCCATTGTCAAAGGATACATCTCCTCCTTGCAGGGCTTTCAGTGAGAGAAAATCCATGGTGTTTCCAGTCATGTGCTTTGAGCATCCACTGTCCATGATCCATTGTAGTCAAGTTCCTCTCACTGATCCCTGCACAAATAAATCAAGTGTTAGACTTAGGAACCTAAACAAGTTTGGGTCCCTTGTAGTTAGTAAACGGGTGAATGAGTGCTCTTCTAGTCCATGCAAGCAGAAATCGATTTTTCTTGCTGGGACCAGGTCCCTGCTTGGTATTCCTCTTGCCAGCAAACATTTTGTTTTTCTGAACTGACTGATCCCTGTTTGGGCAACTTTCCTTGAAGTGCTCGTTGTTCCCACAATGGGTACAAAGCCAATTGTCTGGGACAGTGACATACTTGTTGTGGGGGTTGTAAGGAATTTTCTCCTTTTGGAACCCAATTCCCTGCCTGTTTCCACTGTTATTTAAGTACGTGGAAGTGACAGCATATGTGGACCACGTCCAATTCAGTGATTTTTTCAAGATAAAATTTTAATTTAGTCATTTCAGCTTGTAGTTGCCTGTTTTTCTCAAGCTCACAGCACAGACTTGTTTTGACATTATTCAGTTCCTTTTCAAGCTTAATGTGTTTCTCACTAGCTATCTCTTTTCCCTTATCCATGCTTGAGGTACCATGTTCTAATTTGAGTCCCTCTATAGTTTCTTCTAAGTCTGTGATTACCACTAAAAGATCATCTATTTCTTGTTCAACAACATTGATTTTCTCAGCTAGAGCATTCTTCTCAGTATTCAGGTTCTCCACTGTCTCTTTTAGGTGTCACGACCCCAAATCCTAACAGGCCGTGATGGCGCCTATCGTGGAACTAGGCTAGCCGACCATCACTTTACTATGCTTTTGTTCAATCATAACAGTTCACAATTAGATAATCAGCAAGCAACCATAGCATAAATAATATAAATAAGTCTTAGCGTCCCCATAATATTCTAAACCACCTCCCAAGAACTGGAGT